>CM024204.1:2783243-2815945 GCA_013435755.1 Amphilophus citrinellus
TGAAAATAATGCTTGTGGTGTCACCAAAATCAAGATATAGCCTTTGTTTATCTCCCTCAGTCCACTAAAGTTCAGGGTTCACAAAAAACTCCATGACAAAGGCTCACAGACAGAAGCTCACAGACAGAAGCTCACAGACAGAAGCTCACAGCTTTATTGGAAAAAGGGACAAAAGCTGAAAACTTCCAAAAGTATATTTCCAACTAGATAATACTAATTTATAAATTAGAATGATTTCTTGTGAATTTAGTCTTGTTTGAATGTTTCGCTGTATAATAATTTGTGTAGTCACATTACAATGGAAAAAGGCTTAAAAAATGATAGTGTAAATTTGATTATATATATCTCAAAATAAAAATATGTTGGTTACAACTGTTGGGAGGGGTAGACCACTGGCGAGTACTGGTGACCACTGGTGAGTACTTGATTTGCATTTGTATGACTCACAGAAACCTCCTTTACATACGAAAGCCTGCCCTAGACCTGAGGAGAGGGGGGAGCTGAGGGAGCACTGACACAGAGAGTCCACGACAGTTTCCCTACAGTTTACTGTTCTGACCAAAGCCTCCTGCTGAGAGCCCTAAATCTCAAGGCACGTGGCAATATTATATGCCAGAAACTGTCAAAAACCCAACTTTTCATGCAGTGTAACTTAGTGATAATGGATTTCTCATGTGGGGCCAGAGAAGAACGGTCAGCACAGGGGGTACTGCTGGTGCCACTGGGTCTAAAAAACATGATTTCTGTCTTTTTCTCATTCAGACTCAGAAAAATTATATCATCTAATATACATGTTAGATTACATTACACATTACATATGAAAGTATAATAATAATGATAATAATAATATAATTAGTATGGGTTCACATGTTGATGTATTAAACTGCATCAAATTTGTCACCACTGCACAAATGCATCCAGGTTCAAATTAAATTGACTTCTTAAGAAAAGTTCAGATTTTCAGTGTATTCAGGATGTGCTTTCGGATCTCTGCAGTTCTGATGCCGTAGATGATCGGGTTGAAACAACTTGGAAAGAACAGGTACATTATGCTGAAGAAAATCCTAACGCCTGCAGGGAGGTTGTTTCTTATTCGATATGACAGGAAAGCTGTGAGTACGATGATCAGAGTAACAGTCATGACCACGATGTGGGTCACACAGGTGTGAAGAGCTTTGGCTCTTGATTTTCCTGAACTCAGCACAGAACTGAATATAACAATGTAAGAGGCAGTGATGAGGAAGAAGTCAGTCACAGGGACAAACACCACTGTGATCAACCCGACCACACTATTGATGGTGGTGCTTCCACAGGCCAGCTCCACCAAGGCCATGTGCTCACAGAAACAATGGTTTATCACATTTCTGGAACAGAACGATAACTTTCCAGCCAGAATCACCACCACCAAGACAGTGATCAAATTTCTGATGAAAAATGGGATGACAAATTTGAGAAATCTTGCTAAAGCCACTTGTTTGTGATAGCAGAGAGGGGTGCAGATGGCAAAGTAACGATCCAGAGCCATCCACAGCAGCAGACTGCACTGAAAGGCTCCTAACAAATGAACAAAATACATCTGAACAAGGCATCCGCTCAAAGAGATTCCTCTCCAATCAAACAGGAAGCTCAGCAGCATGTGGGGAACAAAGAACAGAGGCAGGCTCAGGTCAATGCACGACATAGCAGCAATGAGGATGTACATCGGTGAGTGGAGGCTTTTCTGTGAAATGATGACATACAGCAGCAGGAAGTTAGCAAACAGTGAGACCGCAAACATGAAGGAGAACGGGATGAAGAGGAAAGGCCTCAACGCTCCAAGTTCACCAAAGCCATCCAGAAAGAAATATGTGTGTGAGGAGACGTTCTCCTTCAATGGCTCCATCCTCCTCTCTTCCTAAACACACCCAGTTTTAGAAGAATCAGCCTGAAAAGAGACACAAAGATCTGAATAATTTTAAATAATTGAGAAGAAATCAAAATTTAATTTTTAGGTCTTTGATGGGGAAATGTTCCCATCAAACACCTTCACATGTACAGCTGGAGCTGCAGACACACACACGGCTCTCCATCTCTTGTAAAAGGCCTCCTGACTGGTTGTGAGCCTCAGTGACATCATAACAATCATCCTGGGTTGGCTAGCATAACATTAATGATTTTTAATTCTGATCTTTACACACATTTACCTCTTCTAAACAATGACAGTGTGTCATGTTTTGTGTGTCCACTGATCATTATCAAACTGTCCACTGATGACCGTGTTCCTCAGGTTTCACACATTCTGAAATCCACAAATGTTTCTCAAGGCCTTTCTAAAATTAACATTCAAAACTGTTCCTGTCACATACATATTCAATCAAGCAGCTGCTTTACAGTATTCACATGGAATCTTTTCATATTCAGAACTAATAACATGACATAAATGTTGAAAACTGAACCTATAAAGGTTCAAAGGACTTATGAAATCAAACAGCAGAAAGCTCCATTAGACAGTCGTCCTCCTTATTATTTCCCTGCTCTGTAGTCAGTGTGTTTTTTACATTATAATCCTACTGGTCCAGTCTCTTAGTGATTACATGTCACTGTATCCCAGTGGAGCCATCCCTATTGTGTTTCCTTCTCACTTGTAATTTCTTTTCAACCTCGTGTTTCACTCGAAGGTTGATGTTTGTAGGTTTCAGATTAAAATAACAAAATGAAGTAACAACCAAAAATATGACAAAAACAAGAGTCAGAGATGGTGTGGTGTGTGCTGAGAAATCACTCAGAAGTCTCTTTTAGTAGCACTGCATGGAAAGTTTGAATTGGTCCAACATCAGCTGTGTGTGAAAAGCAGCACAAATGATCACAGTAAAGAAACTTCATACAGAGCAGTAAGGGCTCATCTTTCCTCACGGAGTTTGGTTTCACATCAAAGACGACACTGAAAGCACTCAGATCACAGGGTTTAGTAAAAAAATCAGTTTGTTCAGGTTCATATTTTTTTAATTTTCTAGAGAGGACATTTACAAGAAAATCTAGAGTACAGGGACTCTGTAACAGATCAAGAAGTATCAAGACTATCATGATGAACATTATGAAAAGAGTGAGAGGTTACCTAATTGTTCCTGACTGTCGGAGGGTAACATGAAGTACTGCTGGAAATAAATGGGCAGGTTTTACTTGATGACTGTGTGTCCTGCACGCAGGCTGATGCTGTCAAACACTGATCCACCTCCATCCATTACTCTGTCCATCTGTCCCTGCTGATCTGACAGAGCACTTTAATACCTCCACCTGACGCAACCACTTTGCAACTTGTTGGTGTGACATATAACCAGGTATATGTCTCAGACACCAGCTTCTTTACAAAACTGTAATATTTGAGGAGTGATGTAAGAGGTATTGGTGTAGTAAACTGATTTGTTTCTGTATTATATTACAATAATAATAATATTATGTATCTGTATTTTCTTCTGTGGAACCAGCTCCCAGTTTGAATTAGGGAGGCAGACACTCTCTCTAAGATTCCACCCTGCACTCTGTAGAAGAGAGGGGGGAGTTGCTCATCTCAGGTAGCGGTTCGTACCAAGCCTCTATTTTGTTGTATCTGCATTATCAGGAATTCAGCTCCCTAGCTGGCCTTGGGCTGGTAGTCATATCTCTCCAGGACAATGTGCGATGGTTGCTCTTCCCCTCAGCCCTCTCTGTGATTTGTGCGAGGTGGATCTGGTGTACCACGGCCGCTGATGAACTTCCATCATTATCAGCGAACTGTTTTGGCTAGGAGCTGGCATCTGGCTCCACAGTGTCCCCACCCTCTCGTCTCTGTCTGCATCCCCTCCCACCCACCCCCTACCCCACCATATTGCTATCCTGGCTTTAAATGTGCAAATATGCTTTGCTAAGGTGGTTTTTTTGGACCCTGGTAACTACCCCATGATGCGTGTTTGTTTCCTTTTCCGGGGACTGATTGTAATGGCGGCGCCAGTGTGGCAGCGGCTGCGGACACCCATCTCCCTATGTTAGTCTTGTCTGTTCTTCTCTGGATGGTTGTTCCGAATGCAATTTTGTTATATTATGACGGAATGACGTTATACAATTTGTTGTATAATGATTAATTTGTATGTATAATGACAATAAAGTTCTATTCTATTCTTCTATTCTATTCTATTCTATTTTGTATCATATAGTATATTACTTTAATCATGTAAAGGCCCTCTGAGAGTGGAGAAAAGTGGAGAAAAGAGGTGGTGTAAAAGTTAGAGGTTAGCTAACTTAAATTAAAGTTGCCTAGTATTGCTACTGTGGACACTGTAGCATTGTAACAACCACTTATTTTAGTAATACATAATCACAACTACATAATATTTTAGTAGTATTCTGTCTACTCATGTCAGGTTTGGGGTCTTCTCCCTGCTACTGGTACAATGTCACCCAGTACTACCTGCCACATGTGGGGTGATAGCACGGCACCTCCGGGTGTATGACTTCCAGATTGGAAGCACCAGTCAGGGCGGAAGAGGTCGTTATGACCTACAACGGCCTCATGTTTATGACCAAGACAAGCCACCATGTGGGAGGAGTTTGGCTGTGGTCCTGCTTGGAGGGGAGATGGGCGCCACCAAGCTAATCAAGCCCAGAGAAAAGACATGAGAAAAGGCATGAGTCTGTCTACTGCAGCTACATGTTTTGCTTATACTGTACAGGCAGTAACAAATAATTCTTTTCTATGTGTCCTGTCCTGGTTAGATACACTAAAAAAAACATTCGCAGAGGTCTGTAGAAGCTGATGCAGGAAGACCTTCAACACTTGCTGAAGCATGTAAGTTCAGCCAATTATTTGGGTTCTCTATCACTGCTATGTATGTTGTTATTATCATTTTACTATGTTGCTCTTGTTATTACTGAATATTACAGTTTAACTTTGTTACTAATTACAGTAAATGTAAGTCATAGTCAAATAAAATGATGGGGGGGGGGATTCAACTCGCCTACCATGATGCACTTAATATTTCACCTTTTTTCACTCTGTTTACACACTGTTTGGCCTTTAATCATTAATTATTATTACAGTATTTCTGAATTGCTAGAGCGCATTTCCTGAACCCACCACCCATTTCCCCAAAACCTTAAACACAAATCCAAAAATTGAAGCTAAATTCACAAAACCCCAGACTTCCCTGTCAAAAATCAAACCATCACCACAAAAATCATTTGGCCTGTGCGGAAAAATCAAACATTGTGGTCAGATCACTCACACACACACACACACACACACACACACACACACACACACACACACACACACACACACACACACACACACACAGCCAGTAAAAATACTCTCGAACAGACTATCTGTTACACACGACATCAAATATACTTTTGGAAGATTTCAGCTTTTGTCCCTTTTTCCAATAAGGCTGTGAGCTTCTGTCTGTGAGCTTCTGTCTGTGAGCTTCTGTCTGTGAGCTTCTGTCTGTGAGCTTCTGTCTTGTGAGCCTTTGTCATGGAGTTTTTTGTGAACCCTGAACTTTAGTGGACTGAGAGAGATAAACAAAGGCTATAACTTGTAAAAATTTTAATGCAACGGTCACCTTCTCAGTTGTCCTGCGTAAACGGACAGTGGATGTGTGTACAACACATCTTCCAGCTCATAGGGGGTCGTTTTGACTGTTGGGCTTTCTCTGTATTATTGTAGGGTCTTTACCCACAATGCAAAGCGCCTTGAGGCGACTGTTTGTTGTGATTTGGCGCTATATAAATGAAGCTGAATTGAATTGAATTGAAATGAATTGAATTCCGTGTGACAGCTTCCTCGCCTGTGATTGGACAATACAGATCACGTGCGGGATCACGCTGAAGGTCTGCAAGACCAAAGGAAATCAGTACCGTCATTTTCTTCCGTTCATACTGAATGGCGTTCTTTGTCTACGCTGCTTTCCTGGTACGACAATGGAGGACGTCGTCTATATTTTCAACACCCCAGAAGCTCCTCGTGAAAGCGGGCCTCTCTACCGGCCAGCTTCAACCAGCCCCGCTGCACACGAGAAGACACTGCTGCCTGCAATGAGTGGGTTATCTCCTCAGTTACTCAAGTTTCTACTAGCGCAACTGAAAGACAAGATGGCGTCTATTGTGTAGTGACTCGATGCTCTGGAATCTAACTAAGACTCACCTACAGAAGGACAAAAGAGGAAAAGACAGCAGCACAATCCGAAAACTGCGGTAAGACTTGGTCGTTTCTAAAACAAAAATACTAAGAGTGGTGGAATGGTCACAGTAAGCTGACAGACGTATTGTGATTTGATTTTTGCCTAAATATTGTTTATGTATGCAATGTTTACGCTCTTTATTTACAATGTACAACAATGATTTCCAGCTTCTTGCAAAACCTACTACGAGACGGTCCGCCACAACTTCCGATACAGTCAGCCTCACATTCCGGAAAAGGCGGCAGCCATTAAAAATCCTGCCCGGTGTCGTGCAAGAAGGAAGCCGGTAAGACGTATTGGATTGTATTGTTGGTCTGCTGTATTTGTGTAGTTAGCTTGGAAATGCAGTTTTATTTTTGGGAAATATTACTTATTGTTTTTTTTAACTTTATATAAAATCTGTCTTCTTTTGAACAACCCAAAATGTCTATAAAAAGGTGATGCAGTGAAGGTGAAAATAATTAACATTGAATGTTTATAGTTTTAGCAGCTGTAACATTTTGGGACCTAAAAGATAAAAAGTGTATAATCAGTTTAAAGGTGCCTCAAGGGTTAATGACCAAAATCACTGAAGTACTTTTATCAATGTTACATGTTTTCAAAGTACTTGTTCATTTGTCTTTTATTCAAAGGATGCACAGGAGTTGGTACTTTGTCTGATAACCATTGGTTTCGATGACAGAGATGGGCTGATATTAAAAAGTTTTTTCCCTTGTTTTTGGGTCTTATCTGCTATGTGTGCATTCAAAGTCAAGAGACTCAAACTTTCAGTGTAGTTTCATGATTTTTCACAATATTTCATATAGTTTCATAATGACTTAATGTGTGCTCTGTGTCAACAGCTGCTGGAGGCGAGGGCGAGTGTCCTGGCAGTGAAGGAGGTTGCCTTCTGGGACGGTGTCACCACTGACCTCATGTTGGATGAGGAGGATGGCGTCTCAGAGGGCGTATCGGGCTGGATTAAGACCCCCAAGCTTCCACAGCCAGGAGCTCAGTGACCTCTGTGCCAAACTGCAAGACAGACTAGAAGGTCACCCTAAATACAACACCATGCACCATAAGTGTTTGTATGCTGGACCATGCTCTGAGAGAAAGCCACCACCACATGGCTCAGAAGTAGCAAAGCACTATATGTCATAATGCTTTTGTTTTCTTTATATATATATATATATATATATATATATATATATATATATATACATATATATATATATATACATATAAATCCCAGCTCGCCCCTACGGGCGGTCTATTTTGCCCTCCAAGCTCGGGTCCTCTACCAGAGGCCTGGGAGCTTGACGGTCCTAAGCAGTATCTTACCTGTTCCCAGTATTGTGCTCTTCTGGACAGAGATCTCGGATGTTCTTCCAGGAATCTGCTGGAGCCACTCTCCCAGTTTGGGGGTCACTGCCCCGAGTGTTCCGATTACCACGGGGACCACTGTTACCTTCATCTTCCACATCCTTTCCAGCTCCTCTCTGAGCCCTTGGTATTTGTCGAGCTTCTCGTGTTCCTTCTTCTTGATGTTCCCATCACTTGGTATTGCAACGTCTATCACCACGACTTTCTTCCTTTGTTTGTCCACCACTACGATGTCCGGTTGGTTAGCCATCACAAGTTTGTCTGTCTGTATCTGGAAGTCCCACAGGATCTTAGCTCTGTTGTTCTCAACCACCCTTGGGGGCGTGTCCCATTTTGAGGTCATACTCGACACACATGTTTCTGTATACTATGCTGGCCACTTGGTTATGGCGTTCCATGTATGCCCTGCCTGCTAGCATCTTGCACCCTGCTGTTATGTACTGGATTGTCTCAGGAGCATCTCTGCACAGCCTGCACCTGGGGTCCTGCCTGGTGTGGTAGACCCCGGCCTCTATTGATCTTGTACTCAGAGCTTGCTCTTGTGCTGCCATGATTAGCTCCTCTGTGCTGTCTGTCAGTCCAGCCTTGTCCAGCCATTGGTAGGATTTCTCTATATTGGCCACTTCTTCTATCTGCCGGTGGTACATGCCGTGCAGAGGCCTGTCCTTCCATGATGGTTCCTGTTCTTCGTCCTCTTCTTTCTCAGGTTTCTGCTGCCTGAGGTACTCACTAAGCACATGATCCTTTGTGGCCATCTTCCTGATGTATTCATTGATCTTCATTGTTTCATCTAGGACAGTGGTTGTGACACTCACTAGTCCTCGGCCACCTTCCTTCCGCTTAGCGTACAGTCTCAGGGTGCTGGATTTGGGGTGAAACCCTCCATGCATGGTAAGGAACTTTCTTATCTTAACATCAGTGGCTTCCATCTCCTCCTTTGGCCAGCTTATTATCCCAGCAGGGTATCTGACAACTGGCAGGGCGTAGGTGTTGATAGCCCGGATCCTGTTCTTCCCATTCAGCCGACTCTTCAGGACTTGCCTTACTCTCTGCAGGTACTTGGAGGTTGCAGCTTTCCTAGCGGCTTCTTCAAGGTTCCCATTTGCCTGTGGGATTCCAAGGTACTTGTAGCTGTCCTCAATGTCTGCAATCTTCCCTTCTGGTAGTGTAATCCCCTCAGTTCCCTTTAGTTGAGGTTATTAGCATGGCATGAATACAGCATCACATAAAGGTATATCACAGAAATAGTAATGATTTAAAAATAATTTGTATTACTGGGTTATTATTTATTAGGGAGGGGCTTACCCAGGCCTGTCTTTATAAAGGCCAATGGGGGACAGATGTACCAACCACTCACATGTGAGTGATGAATATGATGTCATTTTTTTATCCAATGACTGAGAAGCCACGTTGGTCTGTTGCCGCTGCTTGGCTTGCAGTGCTGCTATTGGAAAGTAGAGTCATTAACACCTCCCGTCAGTGTTGTAGTCAAGACCACCTAACCCGAGACCGAGACAAGACCAAGACTTTTAGGGTCCAAGACGAGCCGAGTCAAAGACCGAGGGCGGGCGAGATCGAGACAAGACCAAGACCAGTGCCTGATGCTACATGACACAATAAAATGTGAAACATGATCAAAATCACTTCTCAAATTGATCTGAAAGATCACATTCCCATAAAATCACTCACAGCTCAAATAAATGTAACCATCTTTATTTAATACTCCTGGGTGACTTCCATCATTTATCACAGAATGTAAAACAATTATTCATAGTTCATCACAATAGTCTTAACTTTTCTCTGCCTTTCATAAACAATACATAAAGTTATGTTGTTTTTAAACCAACAACAATCTTTGTAAAAATGGGTGCTATTTCAAAACCACATAGCCAAATGTAAAAAACTGAAAAAAATGGCAAACAATCATTGACAGTAAGAACTAAAGCCTTTAATCTTATACAGATTAAAGCTGCAGTATGTAACTTCTATAAAAAATCTGGTTTTTACATATTTGTTAAAACTGTCACCATGTCAGGACAGTATGAGACAGATAATCTGTGAAAAAAATGGAGCTCCTCCACCTCCTCCCTGAACCACTCCCAGTCAAAAACAACCAGTCAGAGCCAGGAGGAGGGTCTTAGCACTGTCAATCACTCCTCATGTATGTGCTGCTCAATGTAGTTATGTGCAATACTTCAAGATTTCGTATCAATCCTATGCCAAGTAAACACAGGGCCATTATCACCAATACTGATACCAATACTTTTTAATAATTATGCAGAATTTCCATGAAGTTCAACTGGTTTGAGATTTTTTCCTTTGGATCATTAATTAGTTAAAACCCAGGATAGAATTGGGCAAAGTTTATATGTAAGTAGAAAATACTTTATCAAAATAAAAGTTATTGTTCTGAAACAATAGAACATTAACAAAACAATTTTCCCCATAGATTGATGTCTGGATTTTTTTTTTCATGAATGAAGTGCAAACTTTTTTCCCCAGGTATATCATTCAGAAAGTATAATAAAAAAAATTAATAAAAAATGTTCCTTCATTCAGTAATTTTCTAGATTTTTTCTTATATAAACAAGTTGTACAAATGTAAATTTAAATTTGCTTTAAATGTTTCATAGCAAATTCCTTTTTTTCCCCCAAATAAAATATGTCACATGACAGTATAACAAAACACTGTGGGGAGGGGAGGAGCAAAGTGTGCCTGCTCTGTGCTGTGACAGGAGCGACAGTTAGACAGTCAGCTCGCATCTTTGATGAAACCGCAGCACTGCATACAGGAGAGAAACTGAAGCCAAAGTATCGATCTCATTACACTGATATTGATCAATACCAATAACAACGTTGGTATTGATATTTTCAATATTGGGATTGATCTGCCCACCACTAACTCAATGTACTAATGGCGGAGAAACAACTTACTTACTTCTCTGCCATTATGATTGGTGGTGCACATGGTAACTTCAGCATTCTAGCAAGAACTATTTCTCACCCCAGCTAACGCTAATGCTAATTAGTAAGCTAATGCAAACCGCTAATTGCAGCTCCCGTTTGTTAATTGAGTGATGGGGCATAACTGGAAAGCACCTCTGAAGCCTAGGCAGTAATCAGTTTTTTTGGACGTGTAGTTACATTTCGCGAGGTGCATGTCAGGTTTGGTTCAGAGAGCATTTTTGGTTATGTACATAGGACCAATGCAGAACTCTAAATCAGGACTTATTAGATCGATAGAGTGATAATTTTTGCATATAATCCAGAAAAATTACATTTATATATCATGCATGTGTCCCAGAGTGCTGTTTCCTTCCACTGATGTGTTTGCAGAAATCACATAAAAACATACACAACAAAAACATAATCCAGATTTTTTAACAATCAGCTGCTAAAAGCATTTCCTACATTTGAATATCAGCCACCATGTTGTGAGCATAAACTATCACTTTTTTAATGCAACAACAGGAAGTGACATCATCTTGCTGGGAACTGTAGTTTTTTTATTCTTGAAGGCCTCTCATAGCTCTACTGGTGCTGAAAACTAATGTTTGACTATGGCTTTCTGAATAGAAGTAGGGCTGCGACTATCAATTATTTTAGTAATCAAGTATTCAATTGATTACGCCGTCAATTAATCAAGTAATTTGATAAGAAATAATTTTTCATTTTAACAATTCATCAGCATATTTTAACTTCCATACTGCAGATATTTCTCTGTGTGAAACAAACAGGGTGGATGGAGCAGCTACAAAGTTCTCTTTTCTTCATGTTGCTGATCAGGTGGTTGATGAAGGACCTCCAGCTGTTTCACAGTAAAGGTTTTAAGGTGGTTACAGGAACAACAGCTCCTTTCACTCCACCTGAGCTCACTGTCTCAGTAACGGCTCCGTCTCTTTGCGCTCGCTGTGGGTGTGCAGACAGACTGCACGTTTTTGTTGAAAAACTGGGGGCTGAATGAGCTTAATGCTTTTTATTCACAAGCATCCTCCAAATTACGTTTCTACCTCAGGTCTATTTTTAGTCACTAATCAGGGATTAAAGATAAAAAACATTTTGACAGAGCCCATCTGTACTGAAGGGGTTGGGGGGGGGTGGGGGCACCGAACAATTGCTAGTGCTAATGGCAGCCCCCCTTTCCCCAGTACACTGTGGTTATAGGTCTGTTCTGGTGGTTACAGCTGACATAAAGAAAAAATAACAGCTGACATCCTGTCACGGTGAGGGGCTGTGTGCGGAGGGAGAGGACCCAAATGCAGGACTGACGCAGACTAAACTAAAACTGGTTTATTCTCAAGAACTTGAACAATACAAAACACAAAAACTCCAAATCTCAACCAGGGCAAAAACAAAACAGAAGCCTGGGAGAGAACAAAAACCCAAACACACAGCTAAGAGGGGAACACTGGGGAGAATAATGACGACGATGCAACAACGAACAAAGGAAGACTAAGGGCTTAAATACACACAAGGGGATTAGGGCAAGTGGAAACAGGGGACGACAGGTGAACCAAATGAACCTAATGACAAAGGGGGAAGCAAAGCTCAACAGAAAACACAGGGAACAAGAGACTGTCAAAATAAAACAGGAACTGACTAAATATAACAGACGCAGACCTAACACTGAAAACTTGACAAAGGGAACACACAAAAACAAGGGAAACTAAACAGCATACTCAAACAATATAACTATAAAAAACACTAAGAAACATAACCTGAAAAGTACAACAAAGAAGGCTACACAAAAGAAACTCAAAACGCTGGGCCAGGACCATGACACATCCTCTGCACAACACACGCGCGCACATTCAAACGCGCACTCACAGCACAGAGAAGTGGGGGTGTGGATAAAAAATCTCAGCGATCCACTAGTGTTAAAGGGTCGGTTTTTTTTTTCCAAATGACGGAAATCCGTTACAGCGATGGAGAACTAATGTGGTGGAAATACTCCGCTTACACGGAGACACCTGAGCTGCAGAGTTGAAACGAAACATCAAAGAAACAAATCTGTGTCGAGGATTTTTAATAATCGAATTGAGTTACTCCAAGAATTATTGCAGCCCTAAAACTTACATTAAATTTTTAGTTTGTGTATCAAAATACATGAAGGTTGGTATTTACCTTTCATGCTGGGATTTTTTTTTTGTTGAATAGGAAGCCTGAAATTACTTCTCGTATTCATGCCGGTTGTTATTTCGATTTATGTAGCGCACGCGTGACCATAGGGAGATCAAATGTACACACTGTGAATGAAACTGTCCGTACTGTGTGTGATTGGTAGATTGCAAACTGCGGTGAAATGATACAGGCGTAAGCAGCGATAATAGCAGCGACCTAGCCGGGCCGGAGTCTGCGAGGTGCGCTCCTTTGAGAGGCAGAGGAGCGCAATCTTTGTTGGATTTGAATCAGTACGTTTTGCATCCAATAAATGCAAGGATGTTTACAAATAAATTGGACAGTATTCTGGCAATTTAGTGATATTTCCAGAGCTGTGGTCTTGACTGGTCTTGAAATGAAATACCGAGTCTGCAACGTCCGAGTGCATGACAAGACCGAGACCATCAAAAAGCGGTCTTGAGACCAAGACCGATCTCGAGACCAAGACCGATCTCGAGACCAAGACCGATCTCGAGACCAAGACCGATCTCGAGTACTACAACACTACCTCCCGCCGGCCGGCTCCCCCGTACCTTTACCTCCCCGCTGCTTCTGGTGGTACGTAAATGACCATATCCGACTCAGGCAAACGCAAGTGCGCTGCCCCATAAGCTGTTGAAAGCTGCCGTGTACTAGTGGCGCCCACGTCAGTATACGGGGTTGAAAATCCCTCTTTTCATGTAGTGTGAGTTGGCCTTCATCACTCAGTCTTGTTCAAGCTGGTTTTTCATGACCCAGATTCCTCTCATCAGCAGTGGAGTCATAAAGCACATCTTCTTCCTGATGTTTTAATTTGTCATAGAGCAATCTTGTCCAGATTAATAACAGAACATGGTGACGTTGGTGATGTTTTAGTTGTAAGTTCTATGGCCGAACCTCAACATAGGATGTACTGAGACAGAGAAGTTAGTAAGCACTTTCTATCTGTTGTTCTCTGTCTAATGTATTATTTAATTGTTTATTATTTGGTTGATCCACTGTTTATTAATTAATTTACTGGAGTTTATTTTTTAAACATTTGTCCTTTATTCACTGAGTAAAAAAATAATCCCTAACAGGATCAAGGGGGGATGCTGAAGAGTGCCAAAGACTATGGAGGTTCCATGGGGGAACCAACGGTCCAGACATGTGAACTGTAAGCCTGTGGGCACCTTTAAGAATCTGGGAGCTCAGAGACGATACATCCTGATTGAGTACTTAGTGACCAAAATAAACTGCCTGAATCGCTGCCACCATACCACACAGGGTAACTGTAGATTTGCTTGCCTCCAGCTATCCTGGCTGTGGCCTCAGAGGGGCCGATCTGATGGACTGCACACCTTGAGGCAAACAGTCCCCAGCCAGCACGTAGCCAGCCCTAGTGGATGGTGCAAAGTCTAGTACTTTTGTACAAAAATCTTATACAAAATCATCGCTGCCTCAGTCCTGTTACCTACAAATATTAGGTATCAAAGTACGTAAACATGGTCCTGACATCATTACACTTGATAGTTGTTCAAAGACCATTATTTCAAAACATAAATGATTTAACTCTGTTTAAAACTGTAAATACACTTCCTGAAACCCTTACAAACAAAATCATATATCATAACCATGATTAAAACAACAAAAAAGTAACAATATTGGACTTACTTGGGTCCCTGGGTGGCTTAGTGGTGAAGCCAGCGACCACATATATATACAGCGTTGCAGTGCGGGCGGCACGGGTTCGCGTCCTGGCCCGTTGCCAATTTGCCTGCGTGTCTTTCCCTGTATCTTTCCCCCATTTCCTGTCTCTCTCCGCTATGATAAAAAGCTGCTGTGGGCAAAAAAAATATATATATATTGGACTTACTTCTTCTATTTTCATAAAATATGCTTCCTGAAAAATCTGCCATTTTGGATTGAGAACAAAACAATGTTCCCAACATGCCAGCCTGTCACATCACATATCCCCAGAAAGACCAGGATGTCTTCTTTAGCATACAATAGGATTTAATTGAGTTTGTTGAAAACTTAAAGTTGTGCATGAAAATATAATGTCCACTACAGAGGACAAAAGTCAATGGGCCAGGTCCTAGGAGGGTGGAGTAACTACCTGTCTCTTGCAATCTCCTCCAGGCTCTTCAGACTGTGCCAGGAAACATGACACATAGTGATGGCCCATACTGATGTGCAGGGGCGGACTGGGGAGAAAAAGTGGCCCGGGAGTTCCTGACAGACTGGCCCACTATATATATATATCTGTATGCGTGTGTGTGTGTGCATACTGTATATGAATCTATACATGACACGTAGTGTATATGACTTTTATTGTCATATGGACAATATTACTTCCAGCAATAATATGATTACAAGAATACAATAATATGGCATAACAAAATAACTAACAAACTTAACAACTTGACCCTGACAAAATACAGGGGAAAAACAACTGGAAAGCTACTGATGTAGTGATGCTACAGAATGTAGTGTTCACTCAGTGAGTAACCTCTGCAGCAACCGACTCTTTTCTGCTACACCATCTATAATTTTATCACTCTCCAGCATCTTTAGGACATCTGTCTGAGTAGCCATGAGCATGAAAGCCTCAAGGTGCTGTTGTGAAAGAGAGCTCCTAATCCTGTTTTTGATGAACCTTAGAGTGGAAAAGCTTCTTTCACAAGCTACCTGTGTTACAGACAGGGTTAGCAGAAACTTGTATGCAAGCCCTATGGTGCTGTATGCATCTGTAAGGAGATTGCAAAAACTGTTCATCTTGCAATGACTGTCCATTTTGCTGCTATCGTGTTCTGAGGCAATACAAACTATCTCCATCTCATCTTCAGCATCCTGTGGTCCTTCCTTTGTTTCCTTGGTTGGATACTCCTCCATTACAGAAGTCTTTAACTGGTCCCACTGTCCTGCCAGGCTGATGAGCTCATTCTGTAAACTGGCAACTGTTGCATTGTCTTCAAATGGCAGTAGACACTTGCTCAGCTGTTGGAAAGATGACTCTGGGAATCTGCCAGCATAGGCTGTTACCTGGTTAAAGTTTTTGGGATCCAAAAGTGCCAAATCAGCATATAGTGTGCCATTTTTTAGAAAGCGCTGGTTAATGCTCTCTAAAACTGTGTCCATGATTTGGTTATGGACATCAATCTTGTATGACGTGATAGCATCACTTAGAGACTCATCTCGGCACATCTCACCTGGCGTAGATTTCTTCTTTCTACCACGTTTTTGTGGCAGAGATGCTTCAACTTCCAGCTCATTCTCATCATTTAGGTTGTTGTTGGCCCACTGGACAAATGTGTCTGCTGCTGTTTTGACTTCCTGAAAGTCTCTGCTAATATTTTTCAGCTGCGAGTTTGTTTGTTTTTTTCTGATCTCCGCTGCATGCCGTCAGCCCGCATCAGCTGGCCGGCATGCTCGTTCATGTGTTTACGGGCTCATTCCGCGGCCGCGCGCTAAGCAGATTTGCCTGACTGGAGCAGGGGAGAGGTAATAGGTACCGTTAAACAGCAGCGTGACTATGGGCCGGGGCCGCAGTGCGCGGCAATGGCTCCTCCACGGACTGAGTTAAGCAGCCGGCGGCCCACTAACCCATCGGCCCACCGGGGAAATCCCCGGTAGTAATGTATGCCAGTCCGCCCCTGCTGATGTGCCATCCTTGAGGAGTTGGTCTACCTGTGCCATCTCTGTAGGGTCCAGGTATTACCGTGTGCTATCAGTAGTGACACTGACCCTAGCAAAATGAAAAACTAGTGAGAAAACTGTCAGAAAAGATGAGGACAGGAAAAAATCTCAGTGGCCTCCACTTGTACAACCATTCCTGTTTTGGGGGTTGTCTCATTGTTGACCCTCTAGTATACCTGTTGCTAATTTCATTTACATCAAAGCAGCTGAAACTGATAAATAACCCCCTCTGCTACCTAACTGACCAGAACAATATCCAAGAAGTTTAATTAACTTGATGGTATATTCTGATTAAAAAGTGTTCCTTTAATCTTTTTACGCACTGTACAAAATAACCTTCAGAGCTCTGATTTCCACCAAGGGAGGCAGATATATTTACTTATAAAGATAAATAAAGAAAACAATGAACCAAAACACCACAAAATTAAACAGTACTAACTACAATAAAACTTATGCTAAAATTAGGTCTGCCATTTGAATTAAACTTCAGAAGAACCATGTAAGCCAACTCTTGTATTAAAGTATTGGAGGAATGACAATGCAGCATCAGTGGGCATCCAAAACAGCAGGCCAACATGAGTTTGACCAAACAACCTGAGATAACACAAAAGTCTTTCATGGCGGAAAGGCCACAAATTTGAAGGCTCCTTGGATCACAGCACCTTATAAAGTTGCAACCACAAGACGGACAACATCAATGGAGCAACAGACACCACACCACTCCATGTATCATTCTCCCACTCCACTCTCCTATCACTCTTCAACAACATACAACTCACGCCACCAAGTGGTGATCAGTTGATAGTACTGCTCCAAATATACTGCTGCAGCTCTGAAAATAAGATTGCAAAATTATACCATCAGATCTGCAGCCTAGAGTGTCCTGGTGCTAAGTGCATTTATGAACCTTTTATGTTTGAATAAAGTGTCATTAGCATGAAAGCCCAGCTACAAAACACTGCTCTGGTTCAGTGCTTCAATTATTTTAAAAAGTATTTATGAACAACTTGTCTGGACATACATTGTGTACATTAAATTAAATAATTATTCTGGTTTGTATTTATTGGCATCATTTTTACATTATGTTTTGGCTTTATATATATACTTATATCCAGTATGTTCCTGAAACAAAAGAAAAATATGTTAAAAAAAAAACACCCAGTCAAATCTCTATACTGGTTTCTAAAACTGCCAGTTTGTTTTCTCAGTCAGTATCATGGAGTCTGTCCCCTGATGATGACGTTATGGTGCTGCAGTGAAAAGGATAAAACAAGGAGTGATTCAGTGCAGTTGGAGGGACTTACTGTCAGGTTACATCAGAGTGATCCTGATCCTTAAATGTGGTTCATTCTGTGCACAGTTTAAATGATGTGTTGTAAAAGTACAAAGAGAATCACGATGAATTCGTCACAGGTTTCATATTTCACACTCACTGCCTACCTTGACAGCGGGGCTTTGAAATATTTATTATTCACAGTTGTTCTGTTTTTATATATTTTTATTATTGTTGCCAATGTCTTGCTGATTGTGGTTATCTGTGTGAACAGAAGCTTACATGAACCTATGTACATGTTTCTGTGCAGCCTGTTTGTAAATGAGCTGTATGGTAGTACAGGGCTGTTTCCATTCCTCCTGATTCAGATCCTCTCTGATGTTCACACTGTTTCTGCTCCTCTGTGCTTCCTGCAGATTTTCTGTTTGCACACATATGGAACTGTAGAGTTCACTAACTTAGCCGTCATGTCTTATGACAGATATCTTGCCATCTGCTGTCCTCTTCAATATCACACACATATGAACCCTAGCAAGATAGGCATGCTTATTGCTCTAACTTGGTTATTTCCATTTTTTGGGATAATAGTTTTGATTTCTCTGAGTGCTCCTCTGCAGCTGTGTGGGAACATCATTAACAAAGTGTACTGTGACAATTACTCCATTGTTAAACTGTCCTGTTCTGACACCACAGTCAACAACATCTATGGGCTTATTTCCACTTCTCTCACAACAATATGCTTTGTGTCTATGATTTTTTACACCTACATGAGGATCCTGAAAGTGTGTTTTTCTGGATCCAAAGAGACCCGACAGAAAGCCATCAGTACCTGCACACCTCACCTCGCTTCTCTGCTCAACTTTTCCTGTGGGTCCTTCTTTGAAATTGCACAAAGTAGATTCAACATGAGCCATGTCCCAATTATGTTCCGTATTTTTTTATCATTATATTGGCTCATATGCCCACCACTCTTTAATCCTGTACTCTATGGACTAAATCTGACCAAAATCCGAATCATATGTAAAAGTTTAATGTTTGGTAAAATGTAAATGTTAGACAGGATGGTGAAGTAGTAGACAGGAATGGGGAGAGAGTAAGGGGCAATGAAACCCAGACCCCTACAGCAAGGACTCTAGCCTTCTGTATAAAGGCTGCCTGCTCATGCTGTTGTCATCTAAAATCATAACACCATATCTGAATTACTGTCATTTGTCCTTATTTATCCTCCGTTTTTATTTTTTATTTATTTTTTTGTCTTTATTCATTTTAGTTTTCTATTTTTTTTTTTTTTAATTTAAATCCTTTGATTATTTGGTTCCATGTCAACTGCAATTTAAGCCTTTATTGTACAGACTGAATCTGAAACAAATTTAATAAAACAAAGGTTTTATTAAAATTCTAGCTTTTACCCTGTGACACTTATAATGTGTATTTCTTGTTTTAAATGCTATTTTTGTACTCTATTAATTTAACATAAAGCAGGTAATTGTTATCTAAGTTGGTAAATAATTACATGGTTGATCATGTTATAGGCCATCAACGTTTTGTTTGTTTGTTTAAAGCGAGATCTTCATTGATTATTTCTTTCAGTCTTGGTTTAGGCTTGACTCATTTATGAGAAATGTACTGAAAAGTTTAAATCTTTTAAAATTTTCTTGCTCCTTAAAATACTCTCATTTTGTATCAACATTAAAATTCAGTGTTTAATGAATTTATTTTAATAAAGTATTGCTTGAAGTAATATTTGTTATCTTAATTGTAGTTACTCTGGCTTTACTGTGTCTTAAAAAAGACAGAGGTTATTCTCCATTCTGTTGACCTGAAAACAGAAACAAAATTACATGTTTTTTCTCCTCTCTCCACTATGAAATTCAAATGCAATATCTGCAGTGTCATTTTGTAAGCAGCTAGGTAGCCTAATAAATTAATCAAGTTTTATGCACTCATCACATATTATTCAAGTTGTAAACAGTACATATAACATCCAGAGTATGTGCTAGCATGTGAGGCCTATGTCATCAATTCCATAATTTCTTTTCCCAATAATAGAAAATTATCTCCTTCTAGCAGCAATAACTTGAAGCAATAGCTTCCTGTATGACTTTCTCAGTCTTGTCATTGTGGAAGAATATTGATCCGCTCTTATTCACAGCATTGCTTCAGTTCATTGACATTTGTAGCATTCATTTATGCACAGTTGTCTGAAGGTCTCACCACAGCATTTCAATAAGGTAGAGGTCTGAACTCTGACTGAGCTGTTGCAGCACCTTGATTCTTTTCTTTTTCAGCCATTCTGTTGGAGATTTGTCCTGTTGAAGGCCCAGTTTGGTCCAAGTTAGCTGCGGGACAGATTTGACTCTTGAATACTTTGGTATAAAGAGGAGTTCATAGTCAAGTATTTGAGTGCAAGGTGCCCAAATCATCAGCCCTCAACCACTGTGCTGACAGTTGGTCTGAGGTGCTGATATGCTGAGTTTGATTTCTTCCAATATGGCACTCTGTATCATGGACAAACATCTCCACTTTGGTCTTAAAGGACCAGGGTTATTATAGTTAACGAAAACGAACGAAATAACGGAAACTGAAATTGAAAAAACATTGTCGTTAACTGAAATAAATAAAAACTATAATTAAAAGGAAAAAATGATAACTAATTAAAACTGAATTGTGAGTTTACAAAACTAACTAAAACTAACTGAAATTATCAATAAACTGACTTTCATTTACTTGTTTTTTGTTTTTTTTTTAAACCTTGTGGATTGATATGAAATCATTTTTTCCGCTCTCCGAGTTTAAGCTGGGAGCGCCACAGGACAACTGTGTGAGTGTGTGCGCATGTGCGTGCGCTCACCGCGCTGGTCCGCAAAGTAATGGCTGCGGTCTGCCGAGAAAGCGTCCCGTATGGAGGTTCTTTGAGTACAAGAGCACAGATAGAATCGAAAGTGTTGTTGTGAATGATGAAAAATGTGCGGAACACTTCTCAGTCAGGAAAAACCAGCGACATCAAAGTCCAGCTGAGAAGCACAACGGCTACAGAAACCGCTCTGATCCTACCAGGTAACCTGGCCTGCGCCTCTGGAGAAACGGGACTACTTGTCGGGTCCGTGCAGCCCAGAACGTTGTGACTAAACTGTTGCGTCCTTCTGCGTTTCCGGCTACTTTATCAGTGAGAGAATAACAATCAGGAATAATAATCAAAGCATCAATATAAGGACGCACAACTGTCAGCAAATTCCTGGTAGGAGACTGCTGAAACTATCAGGATGGACGTGAAGGAATGAAGAAAGTGAAAATAACAGGGACAAATATGTTTGCAGCCAAAAAACTGAGCACAAAGAGCGAGGACCAAAAAAGAAGTCCCAGCCTGCACTGCATATAAAACACCTGCACACGACCACAAGGTAATTAACACACACAATCCAGCTACACAAGCGTAAATGTGGACATGAGGTCGGCAACTTCCATAGGTTGTGTACAGAGGCCGCAAAGACCCTGCAAGTTTAATTAGCAGCATCTAACCAAGCTAGCTCCAAAACAGAAGCAGCATCAGGTGGTGAGAACATCAGGATGCAGCTGGATTTGAGCTTTGACTCCTTCAGAGAGTTTGTTTTTGTCAAACACCACATGTAGGTGTTGTTAATCTACTGCACTGATGCTGAAGCTTATTGTGGAGTTTATTGTAGAAGTTATTGAGTTTGGGAGTTCATGTTTTTCATTGTTTCTCCCTGTTGATGTTCATGTGTGTCCTTAATATTACACAAATTTAGCATGTCTTGTGAACAGTTGGTTGTTGAATATATTTCTTTAAACGGTATCTTGTGTCAAGTTTTCATTACACAACAGTCACTTTTGCGCCTTGAATCTTGCACCTGATTAGGTATGAAAATACTAAAACTAATACTGAAACTAACGAAACTAAACTAAAACTAAGCATGAAACCAAAAATAAAAACTAATAAAAACGAGAAAAACCACTCTGAAAACTAATTAAAACTAACTGAATTAGAGAAAAAAAAGTAAAAACTAACTAAAACTAAACTATAATGTAAAATCCAAAACTATTATAACCCTGTAAAGGACATTGTTCCAGAAGTCTTGCAGTTGATGTTGCCATGATCTCTTTAGTGAGAAGATGCTTTCTCCTGACAGCATTTCCAAACAGGCCCTACCATACCCAAAAACTCTGAAAACCTGCTTCTATTAAGGGGTCACTCAATCTCAAATTATCATGGGCCTTCTGCTCAGCCATCTCCAATTTGCCCCGCCACCTTATCCTGGTGGAGGGTATTGTGCATCCCAGTGATCCCAGGAGCTATGTTGTTTGAGGGCTTTGCCCCCTGGTAGGGTCTCCCATGGCAAATTGATTCCGGGTGAGGGGCCAGACAAAGCATGATTCCAATGACCCCTATGGAAAACACATTAAGGGAACTGTTTACCCTGCCCAAGATAGGGTTACCAGGGGCCCCACTTCTTGAGCCAGGCCTGGGGAGGGAGCTCGAGGGAGAGCGTCTGGTGGCCGGGCATTAGCCCATGGAGCCAGGGTGGGTGCAGCCCAAAGAAGAGACATGGCCCACCCTCCTGTAGGCCCACCACCCTCAGGAGGTGTCGTAGTGGTTGGGTGCAATGTGTGTTGGGTGGTGGCCAAGAGCAGAGGACCTGGCAGACCAATCCCCAGCTATCGGTACATGGAACCTCACCTTTGTGGTAGGGAAGGAGCCTGAGCTAGTGCATGAGGTTGAGAGATACTGGCTAGATATAGTCGGGCTCACATCAGTGCATGGCCTGGGCTCTGGAACCAGTCTCCTGTTCCTTATCCAACTCACCACCAGAATGGATTATGCGGTCCTTTTGGCTTCATCAGGCGGTGGCCTCCAGTTCGCAATGGAACAGTTCGCAGCTGAGTGTGAAGCAGCTGGCATGAGAATTAGCACCTCTAAGTCTGAAGTTATGGTCCTCAGCCAGAAAAGGGTGGAGTGCCCGCTCTGGTCCAGTCTGGAGTTGCCCTCGGTGAGAGGCGGGGTGGGGTGGGTATTCTTGTATCCCCTTCATTTACTGGCTGTACGTTGGAGTTTTCACCAGTGGATGAGAAGGTTGCTTCCCTGCAACTTCGGACCTGGAGTGGCGTCGTTGGGAGGAACAGCCTGCCTGATCTGAATCCGAGTGGTGTTTTGTTATTGGACCTCTGTGCAAACCACAGTTTGTCCATAACAAGCACCATGTTCAAACAAAAGGATGTCCATAGGTGCACACAGCACCAGGACACCATACAGGTGCTGGTTATAAAATTAGAATATCATGAAAAAGTTGATTTATTTCAGTAATTCCATTCAAAAAGTGAAACTTGTATATTATATTCATTCATTACACACAGACTGATATTTTTCAAATGTTTGTTTCTTTTAATTTTGATGATTATAACTGACAACTAACGAAAACCCCAAATTCAGTATCTCAGAAAATTAGAATATTACTTTAGACCAATACAAAAAAGGATTTTTAGAAATGTTGGCCAACTGAAAAGTATGAACATGAAAAGTATGAGCATGTACAGCACTCAATACTTAGTTGGGGCTCCTTTTGCCTGAATTACTGCAGCAATGCGGCGTGGCATGGAGTCGATCAGTCTGTGGCACTGCTCAGGTGTTATGAGAGCCCAGGTTGCTCTGATAGTGGCCTTCAGCTCTTCTGAATTGTTGGGTCTGGCGTATCACATCTTCCTCTTCACAATAGCCCATAGATTTTCTATGGGGTTTAGGTCAGGCGAGTTTGCTGGCCAATTAAGAGCAGGGATACCATGGTCCTTAAAGCAGGTACTGGTAGCTTTGGCACTGTGTGCAGGTGCCAAGTCCTGTTGGAATGAAATTTTAAAAAACCTCAAATTTGAGGAGCTGTTCTCAATACGTGAGTTTAAGGCACTTTTAAATAACCTGCAAATGACTGCAATGAGCCGTAGATGTTTTGTTTAATTTTTAATGACGTGTTTTTTTTGTACTTATATCCTGTTGACTTGTATTGCTGTTTACTGTTTCTGTTTACACTTGTCATGCCCAGGCCACACTTAAAAAAAAAAAATTTTAATCTCAATGTGTTTTTTTTTTCCTGGTTAAATAAAGGTTAAGAAATTTTTTAAAAAGTAACAAAGACTATACTGAGAAGACTGCTTTTATATCACCTGTCAAGACATAACTGTCCTTTTGAAGACTCAGAAGCCAGTGAATAACATGATCATAAAAAAATATTCTTCCAATGGTACAATTGCTTCAGATGGGCCCCTCCGGGTCTTAAGTCAGTGAAGACAGACCAGCTCAGCTCCGCAGCACCCGTCTCCTACAAATCTACTGGAAGAAAAGGGGACACAGAAGGATTACACAGACACAGTTTGCTCAAAAATGGCTACAGTGACCTGCACGGTGAGGCGTTCTTCTACACTGGTGAGGTCTACTGGTCTTGCCTAAAGACATAAGGATGCCATGTCAGACTTGCTGTCATTGTTGAAAAGCTATCCACACAAGGAAATGCACTGAACATGAAAGCCACACAACGCTGCTCTGGATAACCGTTCCATTTATGTGTACATACTGTGCTCCATTTCTTTCTTTGAAATATTTTAGGGTCTTTATCTTACAATATAAAGCACCTCAAGGTGACTGTTGTGATTTGGCAGTATATAAACAAAACTGAATTCAAATGAGTTTCTATTTTCGCTGTGAATTTGCAGAGTACATAAAAATCATTTCTATGCAACTGACCAGTGACCAATTCACAATTGTACAGCACCAAATCGCAACAAGTAACCTCAAGGCATTTTATATTATAAGGTAAAGAGCATACAATAATTAGAGAAAAAAAAAATCAATAATCAAAACAACCTCCTATGAGCAAGCAGTTTTGAAAATTGAAAGGAACAACTCCCTTTTAACAGGAAGAAACATTCAACAGAACCAGGTCCACGGAGGGGCAGTCATCTGCCTCAACTGGCTGGGGTGAGGGGAGGGAGACAGGACAAAAATGCTGTGGAAGAGAGTCAGAGATTAATCATAACTCATGATTAAATGCAGAGTGGTGTATTAACAGAGTGAAAAGAGTTGAATGAAAAAGAAACATCCAGTGCATCATGGGAACCCCCAGCAGCCTATTCCGTTTGCAGCGTAACTGAGAGGTGGTTCAGGGTCACTTAATCCAGGCTTAATGATAAGCTTGATCAAAAAGGTAAGTTTTAAGCTTAATCGTAAAAATAGAGATGATGTCTCTCTCCCAAATCCAGAATCCAGGAACCACAAATAAGCCAGCAGTCAGAGAACAAAGTGGTCTTTTGGGGTGATACAGTACTATGAGGTCTTTAAGATTAGATGGGGCGTGATTATTCAAGGCTTTGTATGTAAGAAAAAGGTTTTAAAATTCTTTTCTGGATTTAACCTGAGAGATATAATCTCTCCAGCATGTCCTAGGTCTGCCCTGGGGCCTCCTCCCAGTAGGCCATGTCCTGAACACCTCACCCAAGAGGCGCTCAGGAGGCTTCCTAGTCAGATGCCTGAACCACCTCAACTGGATTCTTGTGATATGGAGGAGCAGCGGCTCTACTCTGAGCCCCTCCTGAATGGCTGCGCTCCTCACCATATCTCTAACTCCTCCATCTGGGGGAGCAACTCGTCCCTAAGCTGGAGTGGGCACTCCACCCTTTTCCAGCTGGGAAAAAGTTATTGCATCAAATACTATTGTATTAAGCAACAAACAGCAGAAAAAAAATTATATTTTTCTTTCAGGTCAACATGAAGGCAGAATGACTTCTACTTTTAAGACACATTAAGAGGCTCTAAAACTAAGATTTAAAAGAATACTACTTTTGACCATTTTTTATTTAATTTATTAAATCACTTTAAAGCCATTTAATATTTTTTATAATATAGACGCATGTGATCTTTAAAAAAAGAATTCTAATGGTGAAAGATTTAAACCCATTCTGTTTCAAGATAAAGTCTGAAGAAATGCATCTAATATTAGCATTAGCAGCTAAGACAAATCAAACATGGATCACAAAGTTATTTAAAGCACAAAGATAATTTAACTGGATATTACATGGTAAAAGTTCAGTTGTGACAAAGTGTAAAAAGATGCATTTTCCCAATGACACTTTTACACACAGTTCGGATTTTGGTCAGAGTCAGTCCATAGATTACAGGACTGAAGAGTGGTTGGCACGTGAGCCAATACAATGATAAAAAAATACGCAACATATTTGGGACGTGTCTCATATCAAATCTGTTTTGTATAATTTCAAAGAAGGCACCGCAGGAGAAGTTGAGCAGAGAAGCGAGGTGAGGTGTGCAGGTACTGACGGCTTTCTGTCGGGTCTGTTTAGATCCAGAAAAACACACTTTAAGGATCCTCATGTACGAATAAAGAATTAAAATTACAAGTAAAATTAATGTGAAAGTATAAACTATTCCATAGATGTTGTTGACTGTGGTGTCTGAACAGGCCAGTTTAACAATGGAGTAGTTGTCACAGTACACTTTGTTAATGATGTTCCCACACAGCTGCAGAGGAGCACTCAGAGAAATCAAAACATTTACTCCAAGAAAAGGGCACAACCAAGTTAGAGCAATGATCATGACAATCTTTCTAGAAGTCATACGTGTATGATACTGAAGAGGACAGCAGATGGCAAGATATCTGTCATAAGACATGACAGCTAAGTTAGTGAACTCTATATTCCCATAAGTGTACACACAGAAAATCTGCAGGAAACACAGAGGAGCAGAAACAGTGTGAACATCAGAGAGGATCTGAATCAGGAGGAATGGAAACAGCCCTGTACTACCATACAGCTCATTTACAAACAGGCTGCACAGAAACATGTACATAGGTTCATGTAAGCTTCTGTTCACACAGATAACCACAATCAGCAAGACATTGGCACTAATAATAGAAATATATAACATAATAATTAGAAAATAGACATACTTGAAAGCTCCAGCCTCAAAGTAGGCACCAAGAGTGAAATATGAAAACTGTGTAGAGTTTTTCATGATCCTCTTTGTACAAGAATGAACCGAGTGCAGAAATCACATTTTCTTTATGTTTCAATCAAACATCTCACAGATCTGCTGGTTGTACAGTCAGAAAAAAATTCTGCAGCTACATGATCATCAAATCCAATGATAAATGAGTCCAGAAGAAAAAGGCTCTAAAATTATATGATTTATATTTTCAGTGAGGAGCTGGAGTAAGATAGCACAAAAATCTGTTAAACAGCACAGATCAAGATCAGTGTGAGTATATGCTTAGAATAAAATACAGACAACAAATATTAAACATAACCCAAACCTTTCGTTCCCTTTTCAAAAGTATTTATACTGATCAAAAAAGAGTCTCAGATTAAATATTTTCTTCTTACTTTCTTCTTCTGACAATCATTGAGCTAAAAATCTGATACTGCACTTTCTAACCTCAGCTGACACCCACAGCAGAAGGCTGAGCTTATTATCTTATACTCATGATACTCATGTTTAAGACTGCCTACTGTTACTATTTTTGATAATACAAAGGGGATTTAGGATGTTTCAGGAAGGGGCCCAAAAAAATCAACCTTAACTGAGCTCCCCTTCAAAATGATTTTCCTGTGCGTCTGAAGCAGATGATATCTTTGATAAGTTCCTGTAAACCCCGTTATCCTGTGACGAAAACTTGAAGTGTTCGGTGTTCCTTGTTCTCTTCCTGCTTCAAAGTGTGGAAAAGAACAAAAATATCTGCATTCAAAAAAGTGCCACAGTTTAACTTCAATATATATCTATATTCAATAACAGAATATTAACTTTCACACTCCCCTCCTGTGTCTGTGACTTTCAGCTCTGAGCTGACTGGTTCAAACTAAAGACATCTAAATCTTTGCTATCTGGCTGTTTTGACACACTGAGCATGTCCAAACTTTTGACTAGTGCTGTATGGACACCCAGGAATCTGGAGGAGATCACTGTCTCCACCACATCCGCGTTGATGTAAAGAGGGGTGTGGTCCACTCTGGTCTTTCAGAAGTCTACAGTGATCTCCTTGGTGTATGAGGCATTCAGTAGCAGGTTGTTGGCTAAACACCACGTGGAAAGATGTTTCATTTCATCTGTTTTTTAATGAGCAGTTTTTTAATGAGAAAATCCTGTAGGTTGTTTCAGGTGGCTTAGCATCGATTGGAGGGTGAGGGTGATGGTGTCCATGGTGGAGCAGTTTGCCCTGGAGGCAAACTGATGGAGATCAAATGCTGTTGGGAAGCAGTCTTTGATGTGGCGTGAGACTAGCCTCTCAAAGCACTTCATTTTCAACAACATGAGCATGATGGGCCTGAAGTTGTTCAGACTGCTTTTTGTGGGTGTTTTGGGAATGGGGATGATGGTGGCTGATTTGAGGCAGGTGGCAATGGTGGCCGGGCTCAGGGACAGATTGAATAATCTGGTGATGGTTTTCATAAGCACATGACACCTTTACCTTTCCAGGTCTTCCATCCAGACCAGCAGCTTTCCTTGGGTTTATTGGCCTGAGTTCATGCCTCACCTGGTACTGGTGAAAGGTCAGTGAGGTGCTGCTGTAGGCTTGGGGAGCGGTTGCTGGCCTACTGGTATCAAATCTTGTGAAAAAAAAACTGTCCAGTTCCTCAGCCAGTGAAGCATCGGCTTTAACAGTTGAAATGGTGCTGCTCCTGCAGTTGGTGATGTGGTTTATTCCCTGTCATACCCATCTTAGATTGTTGTCAGTGAGATGGGCCTCAATTTTCTGTTTGTATGACTCCTTTGGTGCCTTTTTTTTGGCCTGGCAGTGGTGTACTGTGCTTTGTCTCCTGCTCTGAAGATTGGTTTTGCATTCTATAATCAGGAATTGCGCTTGATTGTTCATCCAAAGCTTCTGGTTGGGCAAGACCCAGGTTTATCTTTGTACAGTGACATTCTCTGCACAGTAGGTGATGCATGAAAGCACAGTTTGTGTGTTCTCTTCCAGGTCCAGATTTTCAAACATAGTCCATGCTCCAACATACTCCAGTGTTGAAGAGGCATGTCAACCAAGACAGCCCTACAACATCCAGAGCCTTCAGGAACTCAGGGCGAATCTCATCCACCCCAAGGACCCCCAGTGATGGGCAAGTCGTCCCCCTCATTCCCAGGTTCTGATTCCACTACATGACCTGTCAGTGGGATTAAGCAGGTCCTTGAAGTATTCCTTCTACAGTCCGACTATAGTCTCAGTTGAAGTCAGCAGTGCCCCACCTGAACTATTAACTATAAGAGTAGAGCACTGCTTTCATCTCCTGCATCACCTGACGGTTTGCCAGAATTGCTTCAAGGCTGTCCAAAAGTCCTTCTCCATGGCCTCACCAAACTCCTGTCACACCCAAGTTTTTGCTTCGGCCACCACCCACGTCTCATTGCACTTGGCCTCCACCACCAGAACAGCTCCTCTCTCCACTCGAGTGTCCAGAATATACGTCACAGATGATACAATTACAAACAAGGTGGGGGGAGAAAGAGAGAAAGCTGTTTACAGTGTGGTGCCACTGAACATTGGGTTAAGGATTGTCCTGAAAAGCAGAAAACTGAGGCCGACTGACTCGGGGTGGAGGCTGAGAAGGGGAAGGGTGCCCAGATATTGCAACAAAAGGTAAACAATGAAAATAAGACAGACACACACACACACATACAATGAAAACAAGACAGACACACACACATCCAGTGAAGACCAGCTTACACTCATAAACATGTCCATATCTCATATCACTGCTAAAGCTGAAAAGGCCTAACAGACACACCTATTACCAAATGCTGAGCTTGTCTACTGCTTACAAACACTTGCCACAACTAACTGACCAAGTTGTAGGACAAAAGGTAAATTCATGAGTAGACTGTAGTGCTACTGAGTCAGTGATTAGACAGGCAGATTTAAACCAAAACCAAAACTTAGTGGTAGATATATTAAAACTGTACGAGCAGGAGGCTTTACAATAATTGAAGCATATACAATAGAGTTACAGTGTGAAGACATTGACTGTCATTCTGTCAGGGAAAAATGGCTTGATCATAACACAGGTGAACAGAATGTTGCAGATGGTTAAATATCACTCAGATCTGCCACTGTATGCATATGAGTGGAGACTCCAACAGACTGTTGTGTTTCCTGTTTGTAATGAACTGGTGAAGCTTGCACAACAACACACACACACACAAATCTGACTACAGGGAAGAAGACTTGTTACATGTCACAGCGCATGTGTTTGAGGGAACTGATAAACAGTACGAGGAAAAATGGCATAGAGAGAGACAGAACACTGAAAAAGTATGAATAGACAGTGTATTTGGGACAAAAGATAAGTGTGCAGCCAAAATAATTCTCCCTGTTAGCAAAAACATTTTTTTACAGAATCCATTACAGTGTTCCACATATTTCTCTTTCAAAAGCTGAGCAAAAACATTTGGGGCCATGGATAAAATGAGTGCACCAGTATAAACAATGGGAAGAAACTGACACTGCAGGGGTAAAACACTGCAATGGGTTGTTTAAGAAGCGTCTGACAGCAATTGAATGTATTGTAAGAGCTGTGCAGTTGCTAACAAAAACTTCTCTTTATGCCCAGCAGGTGGCACCATGCCAGTTGACCCCAGAATCTCCAGAATTGCATGATATCCACTTGTGGGCAACCAGTAAAAATTATGTGGGGGAAATGAAAGGTGCTCCTCCTCTGGTGGTGACTCCCAAGTCTGACTTCAGAGCATGTAAGCATCAATATCGATTAATGCCAGAAGCTGTTAAGGGTATTACTCCTGTGTTCAACTCTTTAGTGAAGGCAGGATCATCCCATGTGAAGGTAGCTCAGTCTGTACGCCAATATTTCCTGTAATAAAACAAGGGATAAAGGGCAGCCTGAAGAATGGTGCTTTGTGCAAGATCTTCAAGCAATGAATGCAGCAATACACCCCAGGGCGCCTGAAGCTCCCAACCCCCACACCATATTGGCTTAAGTTCCACCAGGAAGCAAATATATTTCTGTGATTGATCTGGCTAATGCATTTTTCAGTCTAAAGGTTGATCCTGCCACTCAGTTTTGGTTTGCTTTCTCTTGCCTCATGGGCCTAAATGAGGCCCCCACAGTTTTTAATAGTGTACTAAAAGAAAACCTGTCAGGTTTCACCCCTTCAGAGGGTTCCACATTGTTGCAATATGTCAATGATTTGATGATCTGTTCCCCTTCTAATCAGGCCTGCGAGACAAAAACACACAAGCACTGTTGAAATACCTCACTGAGAACAGTCACAGGGCGAGTCTCTCCAAATTACAGTGGGCTTCAGAGAAGGTCACCTATCTGGGACACGTGATCTCATCAGCCGGTAAGTCCCACTCTCCAAAAAGGATTGCAGCTATTCAATCCATTCCAAAACCACAAACAAAAAAACAAATGATGAGTTTTCTAGATGTGATGTCATGCTGCCATCAGTGGACCCTCAGCTATGCTGCGCGAGAGGCTCCACTGTCAGCAATGATACATGGGAGGGGACTGACTGCACATGACAGACTAAAGTGGAGTGAAGATGTTGACAAAGTTTTCACTGACTTAAAACTGACTTTAGGATTAACAAATCCTGATAAACCATTCAGCCAGACAGTCGACGTGAAGGGTGGATACATGACAATTGTTTTATTGCAGGAGTATGGAGGGTGACAAAGAACAGTGACCAGTGGCATTGCATTGCTGGATGCCTTATTGCTCCCAAAAGCTGCAGCTGTTTGTAAATGTGAACCTCACATTAACTCAAAAGACTCCATTTCTCTAGGCAACTCCAGAGCAGATGCAGCAGAAAAGGCAGCAGCTAAACAGAATGTGAAACCAGACCACAGCATTAACATCAAAACCACACTAACTCCATCTCCTAACACAGATTTACAAGCTATACAAAGCATGACAAACCCAGAGGAGAAACGGTTATGGAAAACAACAGGCTTACATAACAGGTGAAGTTTGGTATGGTCCCAATAACTAACCATGTCTACCCATACATCATTTCTGCATTATGCTAAGTTGACACATGTTACCATGTGTCAAAAGGAGGGATGGTACAACAAATACAGCAACACTGGTTCACAAAGGGATTCCAAATTTACCTTCAAAAATGTTGTAAGTCTTGTATGATCTGTGCAACTAATAATAATACAGAGGCATTAAAACTTCACAGGAAGCACATCCACCCGCAGCCTTTTGATCATCTGCAAATGGACGTCATTGAACTCACATCATGTGAAGGTAAAAAGTATTGCTTGGCGATTATTGACATATTCTCATGGGTAGATATTTTCCTCTTCTAGCAAACAAGATGCAGGTGCAGTGGCCAAAGCCTTACTGCAAGAAATTATCCCGAGGTGGGGAATTCCAGGTAAACTCAGCAGTGATAATGAAGCAGCTTTTGTCAGTACAGGTAAGCACCAATCTTGAAACAGACATTAGACATCACTGCGCTTATCATCTAGCTAGCACCAGGGCGATAGAAAGAGAGAATGCTTCTATAAAAATCAAACTGAGCAAGCCTTACCCTTAGTGTTAATGGACATAAGGACAAGGTTAAGAGTTAAACGTAGCCTCAGTCTGTTCTAAATTTTGTTTTGACATCCACCAAATACAGGGATAGGGACCCAGGACATCCTCTTCCAACCACAGAACACTGTGAGGATCAAATGTTACGCTACTGTATAAATCTCTCATCTGCTCTGTCCTCTCTCCATAGACAGGTTAAACCAGCCCTTCCACAACTACCCCAAACAAACCTACACCCTCTCACACCAGGAGACTTGGTGCTGATCAAAGTTCTCAGGAGAACCATCTGGAAGCAAAAACGGTGGCAGAAACCATTTCATGTACTACTGACAACGCAGACAGCGTTTAAGGTCGAAGGTTGCGCCTCTTGGGTTCATACCAGCCTTTGCAAGAAGATCCCAGAACCACAGTAATAACCCATAGGGTTAGAGAGGTTGATGCTGAAGAATGCAACAAGGGTTTACGACATGAGCATGCCGAGCTCCAAAAAAAGT
>CM024204.1:2934920-3183087 GCA_013435755.1 Amphilophus citrinellus
GATGTGCAGATCAAGACTCTATGTCACCCACGAGAGATCAGTGATGGAACGCAGACGCCTGCTAAAACAATTAGGATGGTATGGCTACAGAGATTCAGTATGTCTTTCGGTTGTGGCAGCTATTTTTATGATGTGTCTAATCATCTTTGCGCACAATAAACATACACGACTCAACAAGCGTCACAGACACAGGTAGGCCTTGTATGAATCATTCAAGGAGCTCCCTTGATGAAAGTTTCAACCTGTTGCTGTGTGCAAATTACTTTATTCTAAAAACTCAAGCTAAATCCACAAAACCCCAGACTTTCCCGTCAAAATCAAATCATCACTGCAAAAAGCAGTTACCTGTGTGCAAAACCAAACACTGTGGTCAAGACACACACAGCAAGTAATGCATCTATTCACAAAGACCATCTCTTACACACTACATCAATAATTTAAGACACAGCATCCAGGGCATGTAGTCAACAGAAAATGTTTATTTCAAGTGTGAACACAAAAACACTGCCATAGTCAGAGAGACATGACAGTGCTGAATGTTGACAAAAAAGAAATAAAAATTAAAATAAACAAATGAAAAGCACAGCACTGTAGGACACAGATTCATTCTGCACCATCACATCTGTGTGCGTGGTCTGGTCAGAGGACCTCATCCACGTCACAGGCAATGTGTCCCCTTGCCAAGCAAAGTGGGAAAACCCCCCTTGTGTACAGAATCAAGCCTTGACAGGACTCTACTGTAACATTGTCACATGCATGTTCCATTGCCTCCAGTATATTCTCCCTGGTGTAGGGCTGTTGGTCGAACACCTTCCACCTCCATGCAGAGAAAAACTCCTCTATAGGAAGGGGCTGGAAGGTGGATGGAACACATTTATGTAGCTCTGATTTTGTGTGAACCATTTGCATATCTGGACAGAACGGTGAAAGTTCACATTGTTCCAAACTATGACATATACAGGAGGCATTGCTTGCTGATCCAGCTGTTCATGCACAGCCATGCAATCCTGTAGACCACCCAGGAATGTGAGGAGATGTCTGGTGTTGTATGGCCCCAGGTTAGCATGATGGTGGAGGACCCCCCAGTTACCAGTGGCTGCACAGAGGGTGACATTGCCACCCCGCTGGTCAGGGACTTCCATTTGTTGCATGAAAATGGTGCTCCTGCCAACCGCATGTGGTCATTGTTCAATTCTGTGAAAGCAGGAGTGCATTTATGAATGTATATTGCCAGTGGACATCCCACTGTAATGAACATCACAGTACCTGCAGTGTGGCATACTGTGTGTCAGACGTTGTACAGCATGGAACAGTGAATGTCCTGATGATGCTGGCACAGAGAATCTGCTCAGATTGGGTTGGACCCTCTGTCCTGCTTCCCTCATGGTCATCCCGTGGACGAGGACATGGTGTACAATGGTGATGACTGTTCTCGGATGTCCTCATCCTCTTCCTCCTCGTCTGCCACCTCTCACACACACTCTTCCTCCTCTGCCTCTCTGTATGTGTCTGTCCATTGTTCTGCTCACATCATTGGACAAATGTGTTCAATTGTGAGTTACTGTGTGTAACAGCTGACAGTGGTGTTGGGGTTGTGTTTGCATTCTGCTGCCAGTGTTTACGGTTTTGCAACGCAGGTGTGAAATGACTGAGACTGTGTTTAAGGTTTAGCAACACATGTGAAGTGTGTTTAGTGACAGAGAATGTTTTTGCTGTTTCACAAAAGAGAGTGGTTGAGTTGCACCGGATGTGTCTTCTAAGTGCCTGAATTGTGTTCACGGTTTGGCCAAAAGAGTGTGTAATTTGGGAAACAAACTATGCTTTACCAACAGGTTCAATCACAGTTGTTATCTCCTCAAGGTAGGTTTAAACACTCCAAGGACATCCTCAACTCTGATTCTAAAGTGTATATAGACACCATAGGTGTCCCTCAAGGGGTCCCTGATGAGTATAAAGCACAAAATCAAATTGCCGCAGGATTTACATCATCCATTCTTTGGACGTCTCAGAGACCATCAAAAACACAGAGTGGATCATCTATTACAACCAGAAGCGATTTGCTGATTTGACTAGAGATGCACATAAGGCTTTAGGAGAACAGGTGCATGAGACTAGACTCATGACATGGAAAAATTCAAATGCATTAGAAGTCACAAAAAGTTCTAGGTTTAGTGGTATGACAGAATCTTTGGTAAATGGAAAGATTTGTTATTGTCACCCATGACAGGAGTCATTGGAGCTTTAGCTCTCTTAACACTGTGTGGATCTGTGTCACTGTCATGGTCCTGGGCTGTTGGCCCAGTGTTTTGTGTTTTTTGTTCTTTAGCATTCTGGTTAATGGATTACATTGTGTTTCTTATTAAGCTCTGGGTTTTGATTCATGGTTTATATTTTGGTTGTGGGTTTCTGTGCCTTTACTGTTGACCCTCTGTTTTTGTGTTTGTCTTGGTCTGTGTTCCACTTCCTGTCTTATTTTGGTAGCGTCTTGTTTCTTGTGCAGTGTGTTCAGTTTTGCTTCCCCTGGTCTCGTTCACATGATTGTGTTCACCTGTTTTCCTTCCCAGCTGTTTCTCATTGCCTCATTACCTAGTGTCTTTATAATGTCTGCGTTCTCGTCAGTTTGTTGTCAGGTCATTGTTTTGTCATGGTGGTGTGTCATGACTCATCTCTGATTATGTTCCTTGTCTTGCGCCCAAGTGGATTTTGTATTCTTGCCTTTTGATTTCAGAACAAGTTGATCTATGCCTAAGGAGTCCTGCATTTGGGTCCTATTCTGCCCGTTCACCCCGTCCGACATGATGGTCATCTGCTGTTTTAGAGGCCTGATTGTTAGAATCATTGAAAAATCTGTCTCACACCAAAGGCCATCTTTAGCTGAACAACAGCCTCTCATGAAAGAACAACTGGATTTAAACCCGATACCTAACTCATGGGAAATGAAACTCCTCACAGCTAACAGAACACAAGTGTATCGACACATCTGCTCCTTGTCCTCCACCTGTTTTTTTTTTCTTGTAGCCAGTTGTCTTTTTCCATATCAGCTTTGTTCACAATACTTTTTATAACTTGAGCCACAGTGAGGAAGGAGGGGAAAACATTATTCAGCCCAAGCTGTATGTACAGTACAATTACAAAATCAAAATTACAAAATGATCAGATCATTGTGTACATTAAATAACTGTAGTTAGATTTATCTGCATCATTTTTACATTTTGCATGGGCTTTATATATATATATATATATTAGGGGTGGGACTCGATTAAAAAAATTAATCTAAATAATTACAAGCTTTGTAATTAATTAATTGAAATTAATTGCATTTTAATCACATTTAAATATTTAAGATGATAAATATTAATTTAAGTTTGGTTGATGAATGAATCAATATACATAAGCTTAAACTTCAAAATTTAGTTTATTTTCCCACCAGTCTACTACACAGACCAATGAAGGGCGGAAGTGCTCCTGTGATAAGCAAACACCTGAAATTAAAGTTTAAGCATCATAACTGGATAGTTTTATTCTACATTAATGTCTCACTTAATATAGTTGGATGGACCCGGTCTGCGTAGGCTGTGTCCTTCGAAGGATGCGGCTCCTGAATTTGGACATTGTGCGTCGATATAATCTGTATGCCTGGAACTCGTGCACTGAGAAACGTTCCACGGTGCAAAGTGCGATTAAAATGCGTTAAAAATTTTAATTCGTTATTTTCCCCATATATATATATATATGTGTATATATATATATATATATATATATATATATATGTGTATATATATATATATATATATATATAATAAAAACATGTTCCTCAAACAAAAGAAAAAGACTCAGTAATTCCACTGGTTTCTAAAACTGCCAGTTTGTTTTCTCAGTCAGTATCATGGAGTCTGTCCCCCGATGATGACGTTATGGTGCTGCAGCGAAAAGGATAAAACAAGGAGTGATTCAGTGCAGTTGGAGGGACTTACTTTCAGGTTACATCAGGGTGATCCTGATCCTTAAATGCAGTTCATTCTGAGCACAGTTTAAGTGATGTGCTGTAAAAGTACAAAGAGGATCACAATGAACTCATCACAGGTTTCATATTTCACACTCACTACCTACCTTGACAGCAGGGCTTTGAAATATTTATTGTTCACAGTTGTTGTGTTTTTATATGTTTTTATTATTATTGCCAATGTCTTGCTGATTGTGGTTATCTGTGTGAACAGAAGCTTACATGAACCTATGTACATGTTTCTGTGCAGCCTGTTTGTAAATGAGCTGTATGGTAGTACAGGGCTGTTTCCATTCCTCCTGATTCAGATCCTCTCTGATGTTCACACTGTTTCTGCTCCTCTGTGCTTCCTGCAGATTTTCTGTGTGCACACATATGCAGCTGTAGAGTTCACTAACTTAGCTGTCATGTCTTATGACAGATATCTTGCCATCTGCTGTCCTCTTCAATATCACATATGTATGAACCATAGCAAGATAGGCATGCTTATTGCTCTAACTTGGTTATGTTCATTTCTTGGGATAATAGTTTTGATTTCTCTGAGTGCTCCTCTGCAGCTGTGTGGGGACATCATTAACAAAGTGTACTGTGACAACTACTCCATTGTTAAACTGGCCTGTTCAGACACCACAGTCAACAACATCTATGGGCTTATTTCCACTTCTCTCACAACAATATGCTTTGTGTCTATGATTTTTTACACCTACATGAGGATCCTGAAAGTGTGTTTTTCTGGATCCAAACAGACCCGACAGAAAGCCATCAGTACCTGCACACCTCACTTTGTTTCTCTGCTCAACTTTTCCTGTGGGTCCTTCTTTGAAATTGTACAAAGTAGATTCAACATGAGACATGTACCAATTATGTTCCGTATTTTTTTATCATTATATTGGCTCATATGCCCACCACTCTTTAATCCTGTACTCTATGGACTGAATCTGACCAAAATCCGAGTCAGTTGTAAAATTTTAATTTTTGGTAAAATGTAAATGCTTAAAACTGAAACACATAAGTTCTATTAAAATGCTAGTTTTTACACTGTGACACTAACATGTATTTGTTGTTTATGATGACATTTCTGTACTCTATTAATTTATTATAATGCAATTAATTGTTTTCCAAGTCTGTAAATAATTATATGTTTCTGTTGTTTATGAATTTAAGATTTTGATGAGAGTTTTTCCACATCTTAAAGTTTGAGACCAGTTAGGAAAATCCTTGGTTTGTACTTGAACTGCTCTTTGATGATTTTCTTCAGATATTCGCAGGTTTGAAAATGATTTGGATCTTTAAAGCTCAGTGTCCTGACACCTAGTCATAGACTATTAACCTTTGTTTTTTTTGTTCAAAGAGAGATCTTCATTGATTATTTCTTTTAGCCTTGGTTTAGACTTGACCCATGAATGAGAATGTACTTGCTCCTTAAATATACTCTATTTTTTTCCATTTCTTGGGATAATTGTTTAGATTTCTCTGAATGCTCCTCTGGAGCTGAATGGGATCATTAACAAAATGTACTATGACAACTACTCCATTGTTAAACTGGCCTGTTCTGACATCACAGTCAATGACATCTATGGACTTATTTCCACTTCTCTCATAATAGCATGCTTTGCCTGTTTGACTTTTTACACCTACATGAGAATCCTTAAAGTCTGTTTTTCTGGATCCAAACAGACCCGACAGAAAGCTGTCAGTACCTGCACACCTCACCTCAATCTGCTCAGCTTCTCCTGTGGTGCCCTCTTTGAAATTCAACAAAGTAGATTCAATATGAGACCATTATAATGACCATTTCTAAATGGTATATAGCTGTATTTCACAATAATGTAAAAATATAACATATAAAATACTTTTTAACATGAAATTGCTGACTAAAGATGGAGAAAATGTATCATTAAACTTTCATTTTGAAAATTGAAAGTATTTTTTTTTCTAATTTTAGAGATATTGTGCAAATATCCAGTGCTTTCTAATAATACGACCTAAGGGAAGCTTTTACAGTGTAAATAGAACTGGTCCCAGCACAGAACCCTCTGGAACTCCTTAATTAACCTTGACTAAGGTCTTTGAGATAAGCTAGGGCCTGATCATTTAAGACCTTGTATGTGAGGAGAAGCATTTTAAATTCTATTCTAGATTTAATAGGGAGCCAATGAAGACAAGCCAATACAGGAAAAATATGGTCTCTCTTTTTAGTCCCTGTCAGTACTCTAGCTGCAGCATTTTCAATCAGCTGAAGGATTTTCAGGGAGCTTTTAGGCCAGCCTGATAATAATGAATTACAATAGTCCAGCATAGAAGTAATAAATGCATGAATTAGCATTTCAGCATCAGTCTGAGAAAGGATGTTTCTGATTTTAGAAATATTGCGTGAATCACCACCTTATCATGTTGGAGGGGTTTGTGTGTCCCAATGATCTCAGGAGCTTTGTTGTCCTGGGCCTTGTCCCCCTGGTAGGGTCTCCCATTGCCAATTGGTCCTGGGTGAGGGTCCAGAAAAAGAGCAGTTCAGAAGACCTCTATGTGTACAACAACGAGGGAACAGTTTACCCCGCCTGGGATAGGGTTACCGGGACCCCACCCTGGAGCCAGGCCTGGGGAGGGAGCTCGAGGGAGAGCATCTGGTGGCCAGGCATTAGTCCGTGCAGCCCGAAGAGGTTACATGGGCCCGCCCTCCTGTAGGCCCACCACCCACAGGAGGCATCGTAGGGGTCGGGTGCAGTGTGTGTCGGCTGGTGGCCAAGGGCAGAGGCCCTGGTGGACCGATCTCCAGCTGTCGAGACCAGCTATTGTGATATGGAATGTCACCTCTCCGGTGAGGAAGGAGCCTGAGCTAGTGCGTGAAGTTGAGAGATACCAGCTAGATATAATTGGGCTCACCTCAACGCATGGCCTGGGCTCTGGAACCAGTCTCCTAGAGAGGGGCTGGACTCTGTTCCAGTCTGGAGTTGCCCTCGGTGAGAGTCGGCGAGCTGGGGTGGGTATTCTTGTGTCCCCCCGGCTTGCTGCCTGTACAACAGAGTTTTCACTGGTGGATGAGAGGGTTGTTTCCCTGCACCTTCGGGCCGGGGAATGGGTCCTGACTGTTGTTTGCGCTTATGCACCGAATGACAGTTCAGAGTACCCAACATTTTTTGAAGTCGCTGGGTGGAGTGCTCAAAGGTGCTCTGTCCGGTGACTCCATTGTCTTGCTGGGAGACTTCAACGCTCATGTGGGCAATAACAAACACCATGATCGATCATAAGGATGTCCATAAGTGCATATGGCACCAGGACACCCTAGGTCTCAGGTCGATGATCAATTTTGTAATCGCATCACCAGATCTGCGGCCGTATGTTCTGGACGCTTGGGTGAAGAGAGGAGCTGAGCTGTCAACTGATCACCACCTGGTGGTGAGTTGGATCAGGTGGTGAGGGAAGATGCTGGACAGACCTGGCACACCTAAACGTATTGTGAGGGTGTGCTGGGAACACCTGGCAGAAGCCCCAGTCGGGGAGATCTTCAACTCCCACCTCCGGCAGAACGTCGACAGCATTCCGAGGGAGCCTCCACTCACATGGTTTATAGTGCAGATGGGTGGAGCTGACTTCAACTGAGGCTATAGTCGGATGGTGGAAGGAAGGACCTCCAGAATCCCACTGACGCCTTCTGTAGTGGAAGCAGAGTCTGGGAGCGAGAGGGATGACTTGCCCATCACCGGGGGTGAGATCACTGAGGTGGTTAAACAACTCCTTGGTGGGAGGGCCCCTGGGGGGGGTGAGATTCACCCTGAGTTCCTGAAGGTTCTAGATGTTGTAGGGATTGGTTGACACACAACCAGACTACATGTGCTTTGTGGACTTGGAGACGGCATTCGACCGTGTCCCATGAGGTGTCCTATGGGAGGTCCTGCAGGAGTATGGGGTGTCTGGCCAGTTGTTGCAGGCCATTCAGTCTCTGTACAACCGCAGTGAGAGCCTGGTCCGTGTAGCCGGTAATAAGTCAGACTCATTTCCTGTGGGTGTTGGACTCTGTCAGGGCTGCCCTTTGGCACCGATTCTGTTCATACATTTTATGGACAGAATTTCTAGTCATAGCCAGGTGACGGGAGGCTTCTTCCTTGATGGCCTCAGAGTCTCGTCTCTGCTCTTTACAAATGGAGTGGCCCTGTTGGCTTCATCGGGTGGTGGCCTCCAGCTCACAGTGGAACAGTTCACAGCCAAGTATGAAGCGGCCGGCACGAGAATCAGCATCTCTAAGTCTGAGGCCATGGTCCTCAGCTGGAAAAGGGTGGAGTGCCCTCTCGCCAGCTCAGGGACAAGCTCCTGCTCCAAGCCAAGCAGAGCCAAGCCAAGTTTATTTATAAAGCACTTTAAAAACAGCAACCACTGACCAAAGTGTTGTACATAAAACACATCAGGACAAGAGAAAAATAAAATTTACAAAGGTAAAATATTTAAAAGTTACACACAAATAAAACAACTATAAAATGCATAATTTATCCTAACAATAAATCAATAAAATAACACACACAAATAAAACCAATAATAAAAGCATAATTTATCCTAGAAATAAATAAATCACAAATTTCAATAGACAGCCGCTCATATTAATCAAAGGCCAAACGAAATACTCCAAGCCGAGGAGTTCAAGTACTCGTGAGCAAGACCCTTGCTCACGAGTGACGGGAGAAGGGAGCGGGAGATCAACAGACAAATCGGGGCTCCCTCTGCAGTGATGCGGATGCTGCACCGGTCTGTCGTGGTGAAGGGGGAGCTTGTTGATTTACCGCTCAATCTATGTTCTAGCTTCACCAATGGTCATGAGCTTTGGGTAGTGACCGAAAGAATAAGATCGCGAATACAAGCGGCAGAAATGAGTTTCCTTCGAAGGGTGGCTGGCCTCTCCCTTCTAGATAAGGTGAGGAGTGTGGCCATCTGGTAGGGGCTCAGAGTAGAGCCGCTGCTCCTCCACATCAAAAGGAGCCAGTTGAGTTGGCTCGGGCACCATGTTGACACCATGTTTCCAAGATTTGTGGGGCCCGGTTCAAAAATTTCAGTTTTATCTGAATTTAGAAGCAGGAAATGAGAGGTCATTCAGGCTTTTATGTATTTAAGATATTCCTGCAGTTTAACTAATTGATGTGTGTCATCTGGCTTCATGGATAGATAAAGCTGAGTATCAACTGCATAACAATGAAAATGTATGCAATGGTTTCTAATAATACTGCCTAAGGGAAGCATGTATAATGTAAATAGAATTCGTCCTAGCACAGAACCCTGTGGAACTCCATAAAGAAGCTTCGTGTCTGAAGATGACTTCCCATTTAAATGAACAAGTTGAAGTCTATTAGCTACATATGATTCAAACAACTCCAGTGCAGTACTTTTAATACCTATAGCATGCTCTACTTTCTGTAATAATATGTTATGGTCAGTAGTATCAAAAGCTGCACTGAGGTCAAACAGGACAAGAACAGAGATGAGTCCACTGTCAGAGGCTGTAAGAAGATCATTTGTAACCTTCAATAATGCTGTTTCTGTGCTGTGATGAATTCTCAAACCTGACTGAAACTCTTCAAATAAACCGTTCCTCTGCAGATGATCAGTTAGCTGTTTCACAACTTGTCTTTTAAAGAATTTTTGAGAGAAAATTAAGGTCCCAATAGGCAGTCTTGATAGCCCGGGATCGGTCCCCCAGGGCCTCCTCCTTTGGCCACCGCCCGACACACACTGCACCCGACCCCTACGATGCCTCCTGCGGGTGTGCCGGGCATGTCCCACCGGGAGGAGGCTCCGTGGTAGACCCAGGACATGCTGGGGAGATTATATCTCTCGGCTGGCCTGGGAACGCCTTGGGGTCCCTCCAGATGAGCTGGAGGAGGTGGCTGGGGAGAGGGAAGCCTGGGTTTCACTGCTTAGGCTCTTGCCCCCGTGACCCGGCCCCGGATAAGCAGAAGAGAATGGATGGATGGATGGATGGATGGATGGATGGATGGATGGATGGATGGATGGATGTTGGAGACTGGCCTATAATTAGCTAAGACAGTTGGGTCAAGTGATGGCTTTTTAAGTAACAGTTTAATTACAGGCACTTTGAAGGCCTGTGGTACATAGCCAATTACTAAAAACCTTCAACTTCCTGCCCCTGACAAAACTCCTTTGAATTTTTGATTGTGTGGTTTGGGTCATTATCTTTCTGCATGATGAAGGATCACCCAATCAGTTTGGTTGCATCTTTCTTTACGCTGACAGACAAAATGTTTCTGCAGACGTCTGAGTTCATTGCACCACTGCCACATGCATAACATTCAATTCAGTTCAATTCAGTTCACTTGTATTTATATAGTGCCAAATCCCAACAAACAGTCCCCTCAAGGTACTTTATATTGTAAGATAAAGACCCTACAATGATTACAGAGAAAACCCAACAATCACAATAACCCCTATGAGCAAACCTGCCACAGTGGGAAGGAAAATCTCCCTTTTAACAGGAAGAAACCTGTGGCAGAACTAAGCTAAGGGAGGGGCAGCCATCTGCTGTGACACTGTGGAAGAGAGACAGATTACGGTATTTCTGAATCAAATTCTAAAACTCTAAACCCCATTCCCTTATCCACAGTGGCCTAAACGAATTTCTCGAATCACGCATTCTTTTGGCAAAACTGCTAACAAAGATCAGGCACAAAGACACATCTGGTGCAACTCAACCACCCTTTTTTTGTGAAACAGCAAACACATTCTCAATCACTAAACAGACTACACACGTGTTGTTAAACCTACAGTCTCGGTCATTTCACACCTGTGTTGCAAAACCATAAACACTGGCAGCAGAATGCAAATACAACTCCAACACCACTGTCATCTGTTACACAGAGCAACTCACAATTGAACATGTGTGAGCATGATGTGAGCAGACCAACTAGGCAGGATAAAAGTCAGTTTGGTGTGTAGGTGCCACATGTGCATCTACAATGGACAGACACGTACAGGCCACTTTTCCAGGGTTCCGGTGCCGGTGCCAGTATTTGAACCATTTCACTGAATGCTCTCGGCCGGAAAACGGGTTCAACTCAGGCCCCGCAGGCTAGCTGGTCTCAAACCAAGAACGCGTAATGAAAGCGGCAGAAGGGCGTGACTCTGCCATCTCAACGTAAAGTTTTCTACCATATTACATGTGTATCGCATGAGAAAAACAAAGCAATTTTCACAGCTATGAATAAGATTGGGTCTTAAGGCTGAATTTGCTGCTTTGTATCAGTTCATATCATAGATAAAATGACACAAAGTGCGTACAGTCACGTGTGCTGTGTGGCCAGGGGGGGTTGGACTCGGAATGCAGGACTAACGCCTTAGATTATTCGTTACTGAGAAAAAGTAGTCAGATTAGAGTAACGCCTTACTGCAGGCTGAGGTGGCTCTGAGGGCTGCGGTGCAGGCAGAGCTGAGGCAACATGCCTCACAGGAGCACAACTTACAGTCTTTAACCCCTTAACTGGCAAGGGCCCGGTGACGGGCCGTTTGTAGTCCCTTTTATATGGCAGGCTAGACCCTCCCATTTTTATTGACACGTTATTCGGCCAATCATGTAACTGGCTGCACCAAATCACCTGACAAAGCTACGTGACGCCCTCTGAGTATTATTGGCTCTGGGAAACCCATTTCTTAACATGATTGGCCGAATGAGGTGTCAGTCAAAATGCGCGGGTCTAGCCTGCCATATAAATGCACTTCATTCGGCCAGCGGACCAGACGCAGCCGGTTAATAGGCTATGAAATGGGTTGTTCAGAGCCAATAATAACCAGAGGGTGTTATATAGTTGTTTCAGGTGATTTTTTTTGCTGCCAGTTAAGGGGTTAAACCCACAGTCTCTTCATATGGCGATTTATTAGAAACAGTTTTTGGAGTATCTGTAACCTCTGTAACCACAGTCTTGTCCACAGTTCTTAGCTGCTGACTAGGAAAAAGGTCTTTTTTGGTCACTGCAGGCACATTTTCCGACAGCTCAGTGCCAGCATATCGGGGCAAACAAGCAGGCGAGGGATAAGAGTGGGGGAGACCAGGTAACAATGAATCCAGTTCCTTAATCTGTGCCTCCATATGGACAGCTGAAACAACCCAGCCGGTAATGGTAGGTGACTGCAGCAAGCGAGGGTCACTATTTATTATCCCGAGCACAGCAGAAAATCCAACCGAAAAAACCTTAGGGTCAGTGGAGGCATGGATCCGGGATAAGATCAGGAAGAACCTCCGAACCTCCTCCCCAAGCTCCCTGTCCAGGAAGATGGCAGCATCAGCTGGGTCTAAAGGAGGGTTATCTGGCTCCTTATGTAACAGAGTTAAAAATGAACTTTATTATATATTATTTCTAATTCATGTTATGTTGAGTATATGTGAATTTTATCTCACTGAGCTATTTTTAATTTGTCATTGGTTTATTGATTTTGCTTGGGGAAAATGCCTTTCTGCACTCTGCCTTGTTTGTGCCTCTTGGTCTTCCGTAGCCCTTCCTAACCTGTGTAGCTTTACCCCTCCCTCTTCCCCTCACCACTGTTGCCAACTTGGTGACTGTAGCTAGATTTAGCAGATTGTCAAATCCCCCTAGTGAGTTTTTTTCCAAAAAGCGTCTAGCGACAAATTTAGCGAGTTTTCACGGTGACGTTGGTGACTTTTGGAGAGTTTTTTGTTAACCTGAAATCCTCCACTGTCGCCAGGTTTTGTGTACATACAGCCTTCGTACTGTGTCCGTTCAGAGCCTTTGGCATCGCCCGGACCCCCAATAGTACCTGGCTGTTGGTATGTACCGTAAGTCACGTGACCTTAATAGCGGAAGTGGGTCTGTTCGTGTCCTCATATGTCTGTGCATGTCCTCGTGATGCAGGCGGCGGATACGATGCCGCATTGGGCGGGTGGGGCCGTTGCTGTGATACGTCAGCATATAAGTCTACGGATTCACAAATCCTGCTGACTGAAGGATGGAAGTTTGCTCATTCAGTCTGTTTACATGTTTGTTATCTTACACAGGAAGAAGCACTTTGGTGAAGTGTACTTCACTGCAGACTGGCTTTTTAAAGAATCAGTCAGCCTTTGCTATTTTTGCTCTGGATCTTTTCTGGTTACATTTTAATAGCACAGCTGCGAGTATTTTGTTATGAGGAAAAAAGCATTAATTTATTTGAGGAGCATTATTATTTAAGTGCCAGTGGTTTATTTTTGAGCAATTTCTCATGTATATCTACAGCTGAATGTTAATAAAAGTGTCTGTGTGACATTTGGTTCATGTAGCTTTGACCCAGAAGTGCCTTTTGTGAAGAAAAATATCAAGACATATTTCGTATATCGCCATTCATAACATATTTAGGGTGTTTTTCTTCACCTTTTGTCTCTCTATAGATGTTAATCCTCTCTCCTACATCCCCGATTGCAACTACATGCAAATAACCAATTATGCAAATAGCAACTTCTAGCAACTTTTAGGACAGCCAATAGCTACTTTCCTTGCTGAGAAGTTGGCAGCAGTTACCCTCACACTGTTGTTCTGCGCTGCTGAGGGTAAGTCGCGGGAAAACTTGCTGCTGTGATTTAGCATTGTTCTCTGCATGAAAGTAGCCATGTACGCTGAAACCTCTGGCACGTTATTTACTATTGTTTTTTTGTATGTTGTGAAGCATTTCTGGGTTGTTTAGATCACTGTTATAAGTTTTATAGATGTTTTTCCTGTCATTGGCGTGAACATGACCGCTAGTTCGCCACCCAGTGTGTATTCATGCAGCACAGCTTGCTTAAACACCGCTGTTATTTGCACGTTTAGGAGCAGAGTGCATGGGAAAAGGCAGACAGAAGTGGATTCATGTGTTTTTAATTTCTTCTGCAGAAAATAAATGTCCCAAACCACCTGAGTGAGTTGTCTTCTTCAGTAACCTATACGATCAGGAATCAATCCCGTTACACTTACAGGGAGAATCTATTAAGTCTGGTATAGAAGCAAGGTGTGAAGAGGAATTTAAGGGGGCAGTTTCAGCAGCATAATTCACATTGTCTTTGTCCATAAATTTGGGAGAACAGTTAAAGTCAGGATGTGGAATAGAACAAAGGGTCTGTGGATCTTTATCAACAGTCTGTGAATAGAAAAAAAAAACAAAAAACCAGCGCTCACTGTAGCTGAAGCCTGTGTCACGTCACGACTTGCCGGTTCCGTCTTCTTTTTACGGCAACAATACCTCCACTTCCGTGCCCCCACTGCAGATTGTGAAAGGGGAGCGGAGCTAGCAAGTGACATGGCAGAGGGTGGGGACTCCAATGATATTGTGAAGCCGCTGAGCCTAATCCCCAGAGGCTCAGGCGGAGGAGGGGTTGTTGTTAATGAAGCCAGCAAGTGAAACTGCGGCTGCAGAGGTGGACAGAGTGGCGAGTGATCACATTGAGGTCCCTTACCCCAGCCGGGACCTCCCAGGGAGAGATGAGTGCCCTGGAAATGTGGCTCACACACTGGGGCGAGCCACATTTCCACCCCACCAGTTCCTGCCGGTATGCTGCCACAACTAGCTGCTGTTCATGCTGGTCTTAGTCCTCAGAGACCATTGTGGTTGTGTCATACTGTCACGTGTGCTGTGTGGCCAGCAGTGATGGTATAGTTACCTTGAAAAAGTAATCCGATTACTGATTACAGACTACTCCTTTAACCCCTTAACTGGCAGCAAAAAAAATCACCTGAAACAACTACATAACACCCTCTGGTTATTATTGGCTCTGAACAACCCATTTCATAGCCTATTAATCGGCTGCGTCTGGTCCACGGGCCGAATGAAGTGCATTTATATGGCAGGCTAGACCCGCCCATTTTGACTGACACCTCATTCGGCCAATCATGTTAAGAAATGGGTTTCCCAGAGCCAATAATACTCAGAGGGCGTCACGTAGCTTTGTCAGGTGATTTGGTGCAGCCAGTTACATGATTGGCCGAATGACGTGTCAATAAAAATGGGAGGGTCTAGCCTGCCATATAAAAGGGACTACAAACGGCCCGTCACCGGGCCCTTGCCAGTTAAGTGGTTAAAAAGTAAATAAGTCGTGTGTGTGTGTGTGTGTGTGTGTGTGTGTGTGTGTGTGTGTGTGTGTGTGTGTGTGTGAGAGATATTTGTATGTGTGTGGTGGGTGGGTGTGTGTATATATGTGTGTGATATTCGTTGTCTTTTGTGTGTGTGTGGGTGTGTGTGTGTGTATGTGTGTGTGTATGTGTGTGACATTTGTTGTCTTTTGTATGCGTGTGGGGGTGTGTGCTTTTGTGTTGTGCTTGTCTGTGGTGTGGACTGTGGGTGCCAGCCTTGGGCACGTGGTGTCCTGGGGGTGTGGCTACTTCAGGCCCTTGACCTGCCTTCCCTGCGCTGTGGTTGGGTGTAGGGAACTGGGGTGTTTAGAGAGCCAGCAAACTGCTGGCTCTCTTCTTCCAGGGGTAGTTCTCTACCTCTCGGTCATACATATCCTGGCCCTTCCCCTCCTCCCTCTCAGTCAAACATTACATCACACACACGGGTGAGAGGGACTTGTGCTGCAGTGAGTAGGGCCACTTCTTTGGATCTGCTCACTATGTTGCGTGATGTCCCACTCCGCCTTTTTAACCCCTTAACTGGCAGCAAAAAAAATCACCTGAAACAACTACATAACACCCTCTGGTTATTATTGGCTCTGAACAACCCATTTCATAGCCTATTAACCGGCTGCGTCTGGTCCGCGGGCCGAATGAAGTGCATTTATATGGCAGGCTAGACCCGCCCATTTTGACTGACACCTCATGCGGCCAATCATGTTAAGAAATGGGTTTCCCAGAGCCAATAATACTCAGAGGGCATCACGTAGCTTTGTCAGGTGATTTGGTGCAGCCAGTTACATGATTGGCCGAATAACGTGTCAATAAAAATGGGAGGGTCTAGCCTGCCATATAAAAGGGACTACAAACGGCCCGTCACCGGGCCCTTGCCAGTTAAGGGGTTAATTACATCATGCAGCTCACAACATGTCATAGTACATATAGGGCCTTGGGGGGCAGGTGTGTCACACAGTGGTTAGTGTGTGGAGCTGCTGAGGTGGCCCCACTTCTCTGTTCACTGCTGCCTGTTCCTCAATTTTATTTACATCTTAGACATTGAGGGCCTTGGGGGGTGGTGTGGATGGGTGCTGTTGCTCAGTGCTCATATTACATCTGTCCCTCCAATTTTAATAGCACTGTAGCTTTCACACAGTCATATATATTCTTCCCACTACATACACCTGTTCCAAACACGTTGAGTGGAAGGAGAGGGAGGGCGGGTTTTTCCACACCCCAGTTTCACGCACCCTGCCTGGGGTAGGGACTAGCTAGTGGTTTGGGGCCGGGTTGGCTGCTTCCCTGGGGTGCCGCTGGCTCTGTGCTGGCTGCTCATTGCCTCTGGCTCTCTGGACTCTTGCCATTTGACCGTAGGGTGGACCATCTGGGGTCTCCCTTCTTCTTCCTCTGGGGTGTGTGCACAGTTGCCATCGGGATGTGTGGCCTCCTGTCTTGTCTGGCAGTGTTTGCAAGCAGAATTGTGATCTGAATGCACTGTTGTGCCAAACATATTTATTCTTCCAAGATAATGTTAGGATTCTTATTACCTTAATGCTGACGTATACAGCTATTATTCTTATTTTTTTTTTAAATCACAATTAAGGGTTAGGGTTAGGGTTAGGGTTAGAATCTTACACAACTTGTAACTTTACTGTGTGTCTAGAAGTGGTAGGAGTGTTTGAGGCCTGTTGAATTGCTCTTATTCATGATCAGGTGTCATGGATCGGTGTGCTGTGGCTGTGTTTTTCGTTTTTTCTTTCATTTCAGGGGGTTGGCAGGCTGTTTTCTCCTCCTCTTTTGGGCGGGGCTGGAGGCTGCCGTGCGGAGGCTCTGCACACCTGTTGTGAATTCTTTCATCGGGGCACTATTTAAGGATCTGCTCTGGTCTCCTGTCCTTGCCAGAGTGACTGCTAATGCTTGGGGTAAAACGTCTTCGTCATCCTCTAACAGCAACAGTTTTCGTGTGGACTCTCGCGTGTTTTTGTGCCCGAGCTTTGGTACTGGACGCTCTGTGCTTAACCGGGCAGTGTTGTTTATTGTTTCTCTACAGGAGTCATCTCGTCCCCTAGTCTGTCTGCCTGCCTGCCCTCCTGAAGAAAACAGCACACCGCTCCAGCCATCTGCCTCCCCTCAGGACTCTGTCATATTGCTCCCCACGTAAGCCTACTCCTCTGCTACCCCCCCCCCCCCCGTCCATTTATGTAATGCTAACTACAGTCCCTAACGTATCTCTCCCTCTCCCTCCGTCTAGACTGACCCCTCGGTGGTTGCACCCCTTCCCCCAGTTTAAGAGTTCAAGTTCAGTGTTAAGGGAATCTCTGAGAGCCAACTCCTTGTTTATGGTGTTCCTGGTGATAATAAATTGCATAACCCACTATAGCCTTGCCTCCGTCTGTGTCTGCAACTGGGTCCTCCTTCGCTGCGCCGCTGACATCAGGACACTGAAGCTTATGCCACCTCTCTGTAGCAGCCCCCCCTGGTCGGACAGGCCCTCTTAGATCATCCTCGAAGTATACTCATCTTCTGCTCTGGCCCCGTGTTGAACCACTTCGTCATTCAAATTCATGCTTAGGGGTCTGTACTCATAAAACTGCCTTTTTTTGGGGTTCATGCATAGGACACCCGTCATACTGGGTGCCCAAATTTCGATTTACTCTGGTGGTAAAGATAAATCTGTCCAGTGGACCTAACCATAGGCTATCTTGTTTATGTAGCACAGCCAAAGATTTTGGAAATGCAAATCAAGGAAGTGTAAATATGCAACAGGTCTAGGGGCAAATTGGGCCCCACTTTCTCCCCTACATCTGGTCAGTGTAAGTGTGGACAGTTGTAAATCCTTCTCCAGGAGTACCATAGGATGGCCACAAGGAGGTTGTTTCTGACAATTATTGTGATGAATTTTTCTTACTGTCTTGTTAATGTATTGAAGATGCTCCGGGATGTTTGTGCCTTTTTAGATAATGTCAGTAGAATTAATGACAGTTTCTAATGTATGCTTATAAATAACTGACTATGCACAAAAGCTTAGACAAAGAGAGGCAAAGAGTATATAAGATGGTGTGTAGCAGTAGTTGGGGCAGTGTACGTGTGGTGTGGGTGCTGTTGTTGTTCGTTTTTCTCTTGCTAACTGCTAAGGCACAAACTCCCAGGAGGCTTCTGCTTGCTGTTGCTTTTTGTAACTTTGTTAATAAACCTTGGTAACAAAACCTGCTCATCTCCAGTGATTTTTTTTAAGGAGTCTTGTTCTTCTGTTGAGGAACATTTTCGCTCCATTGGGATTATTTTTCTCCTGCTAAAAGGGTAACGAGGGTGTCGGGCCACGAAACCATCAATAAGCTCTATAGAATCTCTATAAGCTTTTCTTGTTGTTTGTGTTTTTATTTTATTTATTTATTTGTGTACATATACATTTAATTCCACTTGACAGACTGAGGAAAAAAAAAAAAGGAGCAAGAGAAAGGGGAGAAGACAGAAAAAGGGGACAGAGCACCACTAAACTAACCAAAACAATTCAAATGCTGCAACTACAAAAAGAAAAAAGACAACATACCAAACAAAAACAAAACAACAAAACAACAAAACTATGCGGAAAAGGCACAACAAAATGAAGCATGGTTGTATAAGAACAACAATTTCGTTATGCTGTGATTGCGTTAGTGTCTGTGTCTATGTCATGAAATGCACTTACCAACGAGGGCGGAAAGCCGCTGCTCTGCCCATAAGGAGCCAGAGGCAGGCAGAGAGGGACCCAGGAAATCCAAGACATCCGCAGCCCATCAAGAGCCACGAAAACCCGTGGTCGCACAGTCCAGCGACAACCACATGCCCACCCCAGCAGAGGGGAGAGGAAGGTCCCAGACGGAGCCCCTCCAGTCGAGGAGCAAAGGCCCCAGGGAATTCGAGGCAACAGGAAACCAGCCCCACCAGAGGCCACTCCCCCATGCAGGCCGGCGGCAGGGCCCCAGGGCCCAGGTGCCCAGGTGCCCAAGAACCGCCCGACATACCACAGAGCCCCCCCCCACGCCGGAGAAGCCTAAGCCGCTCCAGCCCACAGCCCGCAGGAGAACAGGTCGACACCCACGCCAGAACATCCAGCCCACCCCAGGAACCCCAAGGCGCCCACACCCCGGGGAGGCGGGGGATGCAGGAGCAACCAACGAGAAGCAGCCGGGAGGCAAAGCACAAGAAGGCCCAGACTCAGGTCCAGCCATGCCCACACGTATGCCTGGGGCCTTGGGGCCGCATTCTCTGCTCGTGCGGGGGATGCCGGCCTGCGGGGGTGGGGGTTGGCTGCTCATTGCCTCTGGCTCTCTGGACTCTTGTCATTTGACCTTGGGGGGGACCGTCTGGGGTCTCCCTCCCTCCTCCTCTGGGGTGTATGCGCAGTTGCCATCGGGATGTGTGGCCTCCTGTCTTCTGAGCTCCTAGTGGGCCGTGGACAGGCTGCATCCCCTAGGTCCTTCCCTGTTCGCCTCTGGATCACGGGGGGTATTGTTGCAGTTTCTTGCCCCCATTGGTGAGTACATTCCATGACAGAGGTACATACACACATTAGTCACAGCTCTGCTTCGCTCCACCTGTTGCGACTCGCTCTGTAAGTGTGACTGTGCCATGACTCCAGATGTTTCCTCATATTTGACGTAGTGTTCTTGAAGTTAGATAGCTCTTTGTTGCAGCACAGAGTGCACAACAAACATTGATATTGTCATCTTTAGCTGACACTGACTCAGAATAGTGCCTGTATTTCAGCTAGAAAATGTGCATCGCTCTCCTCCCTCCATTATTTATGTTTGTCTCACTGTGTGCTGTTATTGTGTTTGTGCTGAAAACGGGACTGAATTGCCGCAGCGGCCAGACGTCACTCCCCGAGATGCAAGAAGAAAGTAAAAATATATCTTTGTACTGAGGAAAATGACAAAAATAGTAATATAATCACGTGGATAAGTAACTTTAATCTGATTACTTGACTGCAAATAGTAGCGCGTTAGATTACTCGTTACCGAGAAAAAGTACTCAGATTAGAGTAACGTCGTTACTTAGTAATGCGTTACTGACATCACTGGTGGCCAGGGGGGTTGGACCTGGAATGCAGGACACAGCAGACAAAAGCTCAAACTTAATGTTGGTTTATTGAAAATAAACAAGACAAGAAAACAATAAGCTGCTACTCTTGGCTGGACATGTGCCAAATATAAAACTAAAGATAAGCCAGGCGGAAGACACACAGCAAGAGGGATCAACAACGATGATGCAACAAAGAACAGAGAAAAACTGAGTACAGGGAAGTACAGGGAACACAAGACTGTCAAAATAAAACAGGAAACAAACAGATGAAGACAGAAACGCAGACTTGACACACTGCACAGGAAGTAAACACCACAACACACATAAGACCAGAGACATGACAAAGGGAAAGAACAGACAGGGGTACGACACAGGGAACACCTTAAGCTTAAGACTCTAAATGAATGACTTAGGAACTAAGGAACACCATAACACCAAATCATAAGAAGGAAAAACAAAATGCTGGGCAAAAGGCCCCAGACCATGACACGTACTTGTTGTCTTGCTCATAATTGCTGTCTGTGTTTACCTCTGTGCTGCACACATATGCTGCAGTAGTTTGGTGGGAACGCAGATCCATTGTTAAGCATTTCCCTGGTTCATTGAATCCAGCACTGCTGCAATGAAAAAAAGAGTGAAAAATTTAAAGGGATTTGAACACTTTTTTTTTTTTTTTTTAAATAATCAAAGACTACAGCCGATCACCCCCACTAAGTGATGGAGCTGATCAATGGGAACCAGAGAGATTCAAATTTGTCCAACTGTTTTTTTGCGCTGGCAGACATTCTACATAGACTAATGTGACCTAAAAGTAAATTCTTATAATGAGTAATACATAAACTGTCATGATCCTGGGCCGGTGGCCCAGTGTTTTGAGTTTTTGTGAATTTCTGTTTTTTTGTTTTCTGGTTGTTCAGGATTTCTGGAATTTTAGTTTGTCTTTGTTTTCTGTTTAGTTTTCCATGTTCTGGTCTTCCCTGTGCTCCTGTGTGTTTTAAGTCTTGGCCGTTCTGTGTTTAGGTTCCCTTTCCCTTTGTTCTGGTTTAGTTCTCCCTGTGTTTCTCTTGGTGTCTCTCCCTTGTCTCATGTCCTGTGTTTAGTTGGTCATGTTCTGATTCCCTCTGTGTGTCAGTCTCCCTGTGTTAAGTCTGCATGTATTTGGTTAGGTCACTTCCTGTTTTATTTTGACGATCCTGTGTTCATTGTGCTTTGTGTTTAGGGAGGTAGGGAGGGAAATACTGAATTTGGAGGCTCCAAGGTCTTCTTGTGAGACTCGCATGGATAATGTTTCTAAGACTGTTTCAGAAACTGTGAATAAGGAACTGACCAATGAAATGACTGTGAGCAGTGTCCCTGTGAGACATTCTGCACCCGCACTTGTTTTGTTTCGGCGGGGGGAAGAGGCCTGCTTCTGCACCCGTTCATGTTCCTCAGGCGGGAGCAGTCATGATTCAGCCGTCACAGCCACCAGCTTCAGAGCCATGTCAGCAGCCCCAGCCACATTCCTCAAAGCCGCCAGCAGCAGCCACAGCCACGTTCCTCACAGCTGCCAGCAGCAGCCACAGCCACGTTCCTCACAGCTGCCAGCTGCAGCCCCTCACCATCAGCCTTCACAGCCGCCTGCAGCAGCCCCACGTCAGCCGCCTGCAGCAGCCCAACGTCAGCCTCTTGCAGCAGCACCCAAGCCACGACCACGTACCCTTGTGCCCACACCAGCCTTAGCGGCTCCAGTCCATTCAGTCCCCCTAGCTCCAGAGCCCTCTGCTCTCGCTCCAGTTCCCCCAGCTCCAGTTCTACCAGCTCCTTTAGCCTCTGCTCCCTCAGCTTTAGCTCCCTCAGCTCCAGTTCCCTTAGTTTTGGTCCCTTTAGCTCCCTCAGCTCCAGTTCCCTTAGCTTCAACCCCTTTAACCTCAGTGCCCTCAGCTCCAGCCCCTTTAACCTCAGTGCCCTCAGCTCCTGCTTTAGTCCCTCAAGTGCCCTCAGCTCCCACTTTAGTCCCTCAGGTCCCCTCAGCTCCCGCTTTAGTCCCTCAGGTCTCCCCAGCTCCCTCAGCCTTAGTTCCTTTGGTCCCCCCAGTAGCTTCGGTTCCCTCTGGCTCCTCTGTTCCCTCTGGTCAGCTTTAGCTTCGGTTCCTTTGGTTCCTTCAGTCCTCTTAGCTTTAGCTTTGGTCCCCCCAGCTGACCCCTCAGTTTCGCTCCCCTCTGCGTCAGTCCTTTTAGCTTCAGCTCCTTTGGTTCTCTCTGTAGCTTCGGTCCCCTCAGGCCCCTCATCTGCTCCCTCGGTCTGCCCTGTAGCTCCCCCAGTTCCCCCAGGTCCCTCGGCCCCAGTCCCTTTAGTTTAACTCCCTTCAGTCCCCTCGGCCTCAGCTTCGGTCCCTTCAGCTCCCTCAGCTCCTTTGGTCCCCTCTGTAGCTATGGTCCCTTCAGGCCCCTCAGCTTCGGTCCCCTCGGTTCCCTCTAGCCCCTCAGCTTCGGTCCCTGCAGCTTTAGTCCCTACATCTTCAGCTTTAGCCCCTCAGGTCCCCTTAATCCCTCAGGTTCCCTCTGCTCAGACTCCCTCGGTCTCTTTGGTTCCCTCTGCTCTGGTCCCCTCAGTGTCTTTGGTTCCCTCTGCTCTGGTCCCTTCAGCTTCAGTCCCTTCAACCCCTTTAGTGCCTCCAGTGCCCTCAGTCCTTCAGGTCTCCCCAGTTTCTTTAATATTGGTCCCCTTAGCTAGCGCCGCAGTCCCTCCTGCTCGCCTTCGTCCTCGCCGCCACAGCTGGGAGAACGGTCAGCCTCCGGTTTCGTCTCCACGTCCTCACCGCCACCGCCAGTCATCAGAGTTTTGGTCAGAGTTTAGTGTTTTTACTTCTGAGGGTAGACCATCGTGATGCCCTGCCATAACCATCACAAAATTAAATCAGTTCTGATTGGATGGTTTCCTAACTTGTCCCGCCCTTTCACAAAATTAAATAAGTTCTGATTGGATGTCGTCCCCGCCAAGCATTTTTGTCTCGTTTTCATTCGTTGACAAAAGTGTCAATTAATTTCGTTATCATTTTTATCCTTTTAGGTAGTTTTTATTTAGTTATTGTCTGTTATCATCATGACAAAAAAGGGACGTTGACGAAAACTATGACGAAAATATTTCGTCAACAAAATTAACACTGCTGCAGTGCACATCTGCCACATAAAAAACTTAGACTGGTTTTTAAAGTAAAGTAATGATTTAATCAATGCAAATAACCTTTTGTTGCATCCTTTCATAAAATATATAATTCTTTCAGCTGCAGATGTTTTTCCAATTGCTTTTCAGAGTTTCAAATGCTTTGGTTTCGCAGCTGTAAGCATTAGACTTGCAGCATCTTGACATGATGATCCTGAGTAGGCAATACAACAGAACCACTACCCACAGAAGAAGTCCTGATTTGTAATGTTTTGACAGGGTATATGTGTCTTTTTTTTTTTTTAAATTCTGTGACCAAAATTTATAACTTCCTTTTACTAGAAAAATGTCAGAAACCGATTAGATGTTTCAAAACCTGGAGAAATATGAGTAGTATCTAGGGACAATTCACGTGTTATCGTTGCTGGCACAGTTGTTGTAGTAACAACTACTAATTACTTTTTTTAGCCTGTCCATTCCAGCAGCTTAAGCAAACAAAAAAAAAAAAAACTAGATGAAGCATTTCCTGAAGGAAAAGCACTGTGAATGTTTGCAGTTGAAAGCTTTGAGCTGAATTGCTGGCATTATTGAAATACACTCAATGCTTCTTCAGAAATCATGCTACAACAGGACTCAAACCTGCGCTCTCAGCTTCTTGGCCTGCTGCAGTCATGGCTGCGTGTTCTACCACATACATACATATTAAAGAGACATCTGCCAATCAGAACGCTCCAAATTCCACAAATTGAAAACACTTGCCAGGTGCTTTGCAAGAATTCACAGTAAAAATATAGTCTGAATCCTGAGCAATATATGGGCTCCCATTCATTAGTTTTCTTTCTTTCTGTGGTGCAGTGGAGTATGTTCAATGTACCTGAGGCCCTTTAGGAAAGAAATGAAAGATTTAAATTGAATGTACTGGTAAGAGAGTTTCAGTAACTGAAGATTCTCTCATGGTCCAGGGTCCTTTTGACCCTTGGTGTTTTGTTTTTGCTTTGTCTTTTCTGGGTTTCTTTTGTTGTGGGGTTTGGTCATGTTTTGATTTTTCTAGTTCCCTGTGTTCTGTGTCAAGTCTGCGTCTTTGTTCCCTTGTCCCACTTCCTGTTTTATTTTGGTAGTGTCTTGTTTCTTGTGCAGTTTGTTTAGTTTTGCTTCCCCTTGTCTCATCAGCATCATTGTGTTCAGCTGTGCTTCCTGCTGTTTTCACTTTCCTCATTATCCCCTGGTGTATTTAAGTCCTGTGTTTCCTCTACTTGTTGTCATGTCATTGGTGTTGTTATGTTTGTGTGTTCCTATCAAGCGCACTCTGTTTTTGCATTACTCTCTACGTTTGGGTTCAAGAGGATTTTGTATTTTGTTTTGGTTCTTCTCAATAAACACATTTTATTTATGTCAGTCTCCAGAGTCCTACAACTGGGTCCATCCCTCCATGTCACACGGCCCACCATGTAAGATATTTAGTTTAGGGAATCATTCACTACCCATTTATTTAACTCAATTTGTTAAATTCCTCCATTATCAGTTGAACTAAATTGTATGCTCTAATTGACCAAACATAACTTTTATAGTTCTTAAAAATGAAAATATGTCTTTAAATCAATAGAGCCAGGTAAATTAAATATATATACAACATTTTTATTGAACATATCTTTTTTTCACCAACAAAAGTAACAGTATTTTTTACAATGTTGAACTGTCAAATTTGGTAAACAAACAAACATGATAAAAGCCCTGCTGAACACTGGTACATTAACATTTAAAAATAACATTTGTCCATGGAACAATAAATAACTGGGGCCTATTACAGAAAGCAGGTTTAGCTCCAACTCTGAGTTTGTTAACCCTAAAATGAGGAAACTCATGTTTTCAGTTCCAGAAAGACCTAACTCTGAGTCAGTTACCATGGTAACAGACTCTGTGACCCTAACCTGGCAGGTTTTATCCAACATCCTCTGAGTGTCTCTCTGACTCCGCCCCTCCTGCTGCACCTGAACCACCTGTCTGACACTGATTCATTTCCTCCTTCATAAAGTGGCTGTCAGAGCGTCAGAGGAGCGAATTCATCTGCAGACGTTTATGTTTCTACGAGCACTGAAATCCCAGTTAGACGTTAGTTTGTTATTTTTGTAACATGAAGCTTTTACAGTCGTTCACTCGTCAACAGGCTGTAAGGATGGAGACAGCGATGATGTCATGGATTTATAATGAGGCAGCTGCAGCTGTCAGACTGTCAGTCAGTTCCTCTGAAACATTTACTGTAGTTACTGTAGCATCACTGTTACATCACACTGATCTGGATGAAGCTGCTGACACAGAGCACACTGATCAGTGATCAATGATCGATCATTGGTCGTGTTGTAAAAGCTCACTGATGGAAAAATGTCTGGATCCTGGAGATGATGTGAATGTTTGAGTGAAGATGAGGCTGAAATGATTTGAAGACTTCAAAACTGAACTAAATGGATTTAAAGTGACTTAAATTGTGTCATTTTGAAAGTTCTGCTGTCTGAAACTCAGAGTATGAATTTCCACATATTTTCCACTGAAAATCACCTAAAATCTGTGATCATCGGCTCTATAACCATGTCTGAGTCCACCTTCACAGCAGGAGGATCCAAATGGATCAGCATCACAGATTCAGACCGGATAAGGTCCAGATCCAGTTCAGGCTCCAGTCATTTTGCAGCTCATCCAGTCTGGATCTGTTCATAATGGATTCATTTTCCCAATATGATCTGCATTCTTTAATTAAAATGCCTCATCCTCCCAAAATGTACTGAAATATTTAAAACGTATAAAGCTGAGACATTTATCATAACATGTTTGCCTTTACTGGTAAAACTTTACATTCATCACTGGAAAGCTGCTCTGAATGTTTTCAGCTAAATATGAAACTATGACTGACCTCTGACCTTTAACAGTAACTCAGTGAAACATCTCTGCTGTGGCTGTCAGAGCACTGCCATCTCTCAGTGAAGCTGATCTTAGATCAGATTAAATGGTTAAACTGGAAACATTAAAGCATTTTTTTTCTGTAAATCTCATTTCTCATTTTTATCCAGTAATGGCAGAAATAATTAAATTCTCAATTAAAGAAATGAATAAAGTGAGGTTACTATTCCATCAATAGATTAAATTTTTATTGTACAATTATTTAAACAAATAACCACAAAATGAACTGTCATAAACTGCAGCAAAAACAGTTTTTATTAAGTAACAAACTGACCTGAGGTCAGCTCCCCCAGGGACTGCTGCTGTCTCAGGTCGGTCAGTAAACTCAGTCTGAGCTGTTTCTCCACAGTTTTATCTTCACTTTCTGTCTCCTGCAGTTTGTCCGTCAGGCTGAATAATTAGATTTTATAAATCAAATGTAAAATTAGGATTCAGCTTCATCATTCAGGTTGTGTAAATGATGACAGCAGATATTATAAAAGAAATGATATATTTTATAACAAACTTTTATTCTGTCTATGATGATGTCAGAGTGGGTCACGCTCCACACTGACACTGGAACTAACTCTGATCAGCTGTTCTGGAACAGGAAACTCAGAGAAGAAGCCAGATCTAATGTTTCAAAAATAAAATCAATACGTTTAATTGAGGCACATATAATAAATTCTATATTTATTATAGAAGGGGTCCAGAGCACAACATGAATAAGAGAACACCTTTCGCCCCAGGACCCAAACAGCCACACAACAATTGTCTTATTTTATTTATTCACACAGAGTCAAAACACAGAGTGAGCCAAGGCCAAAACAATAAACAAAACAGGAACTAAAATCTACCATGATCCGGCATCTGACCTAAACAAAAAGGAACAAAATAAATAACATAGTCTTACCTAGCATACCACAACACACGCCCTTGCAGACGTAACAGAGTGAACTGATAAAAAATAAAGCTAGAGGCACACTCTCCCTTCTCCTCTTTCTATCTTACCTCCACTCTATCATTTACATTATTGTGTAAACAAGTGTGTGCTTCTCTCCTTTTCTTTTTTTTCTTTTTTTTTTTTTTTTGCAATCAGAATATGACCCGAATGCTCTGGTGTACCAAACATATTTGCTTTTCCAAGAATAGCTCTGTAAGTTTTCCAATAGGCTACTCTTGTTAATGTTTGTATTTTAATTTTATTTAATTTATTTACACCAGGCCTGACAGGTAGGAAGGAAAGGGTAGGAAAAAAGAGTGAGAAAGAGAAAAACAAAAAAGGAAAAAAAACAAAGGGGAGAAAAGAACAATCAAAGAATGATATACATACATCCACACATCCACATATTTATACATATACATACACACACAGAGACAGAGACAGACACACACACACACACACACACACACACCAGTACTTTCACCTGTCAGTTCTGATGTAGTTGGGCCATACCATTTAAAGCTAAATAAAGAAAAGAAGATAAAAAGAAAAAAATAAGTACATAATAACAACAAGAGGAGCCTACAATACAGCTCCGCTTGGCCCACCAAGATATTTGGCACAACAGAGCATGCAGACAAAAATTTTTCTTGCTTAAGCTGCCAGACAGGACAGGTTAAAAAAATAAAAGGAAAGAAAATAAAATAAAATAAAGCATGACTGGGAAGAAGGTAGTAAATGATTCATCCTGACCAGCCTCTGCATCATAGCACCAGAGCACTTTGTCTAAGAAACTGATTCAGCTCCACTGCCATGAGAGTCCTCCAACAGCTAATAATAATAATAATAATAATAATAATAATAATAATAATAATAATAATAATAATAATAAATATTCTTATTGCTTGCTATCTTGATTATCATTTCCACTGCTGTAACAATAATACTGGATAAATAAAGTACATCTTGGTTTTAATCTGAGATGACAAGGTGCACACAACTATTTCTTATTGCCTTTTCATAAGCATTATGGATACCTGCATTTACAGATTAAAACAGGCTGAGAAGTTGGATTAATGTTCTGAAATGTTTCAGTAAATGTTCATGAAATAAGGACAGTGATGGGAAACTTCATTTCAAAGCTCTTTATTTAATATGAGTCTTTTACAAATAATCCGGATTTTGGTCATTTTCAGGCCGTACATCACAGGATTGAAGAGCGGCTGGCATGTAAGAAAATATATTGATAAAAAGATGCGCAGCATGTTGGGCACATTATTCATATTAAATCTGCTCTGTAAGATTTCAAAGCTCGCGCCAAAGGAAAAGTTCAATATGGAAGCCAGGTGAGGTGTGCAGGTACTGACAGCTTTCTGTCTGGTCTGATCAGAACCAGAAAAACAAACCAGCAGAATCTTCATGTAGGTGTAAAGAATAAAAAGTAAGGCACCAAAGATTGTGCTAAAAGTAGCAAGGAGGCCATACATGTTAATCACAATGGTGTCTGAGCATGCCAGCTTGACAACAGAGTGTGTGTCACAGTAAACTTTGTTAATGATGTTTCCACACAGCTGCAAAGGTGAAGTTAAAGATAACAAGACAACCATTGCAAAACAGGGATACAACCATGTTATAGCTGTAAGTATGGCAATTTTTTTAGATGTCATACGTGTGTTGTATTGCAAAGGATAACAGATAGCAAGGTACCTGTCATAAGACATGATAGCTAAGTTCAAATATTCTACAGCCCCATATGAATGTACACAGAAAACCTGCAGGAAGCACAGAGGAGCAGAAACAGTGTGAACATCAGAGAGGATCTGAATCAGGAGGGATGGAAACAGCCCTGTACTACCATACAGCTCATTTACAAACAGGCTGCACAGAAACATGTACATAGGTTCATGTAAGCTTCTGTTCACACAGATAACCACAATCAGCAAGACATTGGAAACAATAATGAAAATATACAAAGTCAGAATAATAACGAAACATAAGGAAGTTACACGTCCTGTGTCAAAATAGCCAGCAAGAGTGAAATATGAAACCTGTGTGATGTTTATCATCATTGTTCTTTAGATTTACAACATTTTTTTGGTTCACATCAATCATTAGTTTACCTTTTTTTTAAAACAGGACTGCACTGACACCACTTGCAACCTACATATTGAGCTCTCTGGAAGATGAATGAGTGTAGAAATACTGAAGAGATTCATTATCAGGGAAACAACAAAATGAATAACAAGCTTATAGTAGTTCAGTGATAATTAACAAATCTTTTATGGTGTGTGATTTTGAGCATTAACCTGCTGCGCTGTCAGCCCTTTCCCAACTGAGCTTTAGCTTCTTTAAAAGCTTTTCATGAGAGAGAGAGAGAGAGAGAGAGAGAGAGAGAAAATCAATATGTCCACTTTCCCCTCCTCCATGAAAGAGACCCCAATAGTCCAAGATAGATATTTTAAATCCAGAATCCAAATTTTAATCTTTCTCCTCATGTACAACATCTTGAATAATCAGGCCTTATCTTGTCTTATGGACCTCATAGTACCGTCTCATCCCACTAGAGCACTTCACTCTCAGACTGCTGGCTTACTTGTGGTTCCTAGGACACTTAAGAGTAGAATGGGAGGCAGAGCCTTCAGCTTTCAGGCCCCTCTCCTGTGGAACCAGCTCCCAGTTTGGATTCAGGATCATGTTGTTGGGAGTAAGTTAAGGGGACGGGAATGGGCCTCTCCCTGAGAGGATGATCAAAAACAGACCTGAAGTCTCGGATGAAATTATCGAGAGAAACCAATTCAATAGGGTTTGTGGAAAGATAAGCCCATGCCCCTGTCAGAGCCCGGTCGCAGAGTAAACTAATGAAGTACGATATTTTAACGTAGCTGTTGGCGAATCTCCCCGAGCTCATTTAAACAGAAGGGAGCATTGCAACAGAAAATCTTGGCAGGACCCTGGCTCATCCCAGAATGATTCTGGGTTGGGGAAGAAAGGTTGGGGATCGCGGCGACAGCCGCCCCTACAGAGGCAGAGGAAACTGGGGGAGGAGCGGCTGGTGCCACAGCTTTGCCGGCTGGCGCGGAAGTGAGAGAATTTCTTTGAAAGAATTGTCTGCAAAGAAGCATCTAATTGCCAAAGATAGTGAGAAACTTGTCCGGTTTTTTGAACTAAAATGGATAACGCCTGGCTGTGCTCACCTATGATTGCACGAGAACTGTCAAATCTGGCCAGATTGTTGTGTCATGATGGCCGGGCAGGTTGGACCCAAGATGGAGAGGAGACAGTTATCGTTTAACAAAGTTTATTATCAAAAACAGTCAAAACACAAGTGGGAGTAAATACTGTGGTGGGAGTGCAGAATGTCTGTCTGGCAAACACGGAGGATCTGTGGAAAAGAGAGACGGTGTAAGGCAGGAGATTATCAACAGCGTGGTGGTAGTAAGTTAAGGGGACATGAATGGGCTTACTCGGAGAGGCTAGGGGCAAAGACTGGATAGGGTTGTGGCTGGCGGGGAGTTGCCAGGGTCTGGTGGCAGGGGTGAGTGGGAACTGGTGTGATCTGTGGGACTGGCAGGTGGAGGCTGGAGACGTGGCGGCCGAGAATACTGGCTCCGTGGTGAGGCTGACTTGGTCTGTGATTCCGAGGATATGATGCAGCAAAAAGGAGTAAACTGGTGAAGCAGGAGAAAACAAGGTTACAGGCAGGCAAATGAAACTACTAGATGAAAGACTAGCTTGCTGAATTACAACCATGCAGGTTGTACCATCTGGTGATGAGTCTGCATCTCAGCCATTCCAAAATAGTCCCAGCCTTGATTGATAACAAGCCACAGGTGTGCACCTTGGCCACAGCCATGAAGGCAGGAACACTACCGCCTGACCCATGACAGATCAAGCTTAAATCTTTCCCTTTTGATCAAGCTTATAGTTAAAGCTGGATCAGCTGACCCTTAATCCTCTCTTTGTTACGCTGCAATAGGCCTAGGCTGCTGGGGCACTGAGTGTTTCCTCTTCACTCACTGCATTCTCTGTTTATACCCCACTCTGCATTTAATCATTAGTTATTATTAATCTCTGGCTCTCTTCCACAGTGTGTCTTTTATCCTGTTTCTCTCCCCTCAGCCCCAACCAGTCACGACATATGACTGGGAGTTTTTCCTTCCCACAATCGCCAAGTGCTTGCTCATAGGGGTTCATTTTATTGTTGGGTTTTCGCTGTGTTGTTTTAAGGTCTTTACCTTACAGTACAAAGTGCCTTAAGGTGACTGTTGTTACAAAGCCCCGCAAGAGAGATTGTAGAAGAAACACAAGACTTTTGCGATATTCCGAGAAAGACAGCTCCATAGCTTCTGGCCATTTGGGAATCAAAAGGTCAACAAAACAGAAATAGAGAAGGATTTAGAAGGTTTCCTGAGGTCAAGATTATGCACATGCAACGAGACAAGGTACTTGTAAAATTCAGTAAGTTCTGGAACAAGATAGCATGAAAAATAAAGGGGTGAAGAAGGCAGCTAACTTGGTGAAAAACAGAAGTATGGTGTGCAGCAGAATGGTGTGGTGCTTACTACTGTTGCCACACAAGAAGGTCCTGGGTTCCAGTAAACCAGGCCGGGGCCTTCCTGTGTGGAGTTTACATGTTCTCCCCGTGTATGCATGTGTTCTCTCTGGATTCCTCCTACAGAAAAAAGACGTTAGTAGAGTTAAGTTAATTGATTACACTGCTCGTGGGTATGAACGTGAGTGTCTGTCTCTATGTATTAGGCCCGCAACAGACTAGCGACCTTTAAGGATTAAGGACTAGTGACCTTAATCTGGGTCATGAAAAACAAGCTTGGACAAGACCGATTGATGAAGGCCAACTCACGGCACCCAGATTGTTTAGATTTAGATAGCAGCAGTATAAAGATGTTATGTTATGGTTAGAGAGGAACAAGGGCTCAGGGAGAGAGACTGCACACACACAGGCCTGTTTCTTCCTCTGAGTCCTCACATGCATGTGTGATTTCTTATGATTCTTTAATATATTAAATGTTTCAGGCGTCTTCCTTCACAAACAAACCTATTACCTGTCAATAGCCATCTAATAAAGACAGATTGGTCATTTTTAAGATTGAAGCATCAATAACTGGAATAACTTCTTTGAACAGTCTAGTAGGAATGAGATCTAATAAACATGTTGCTGGTTTGGAGGAAGTAACTATTCAAGTTAACTCCGAAAGCCTCCTGTACATGGAGGACATTAAGCCATATGCCAGGAGTGAATGAGACATTGATTCACTGATCCACCCCACTAGGATTTACAGCAATGACATTGGAATGTCATTCAGACTGCAGAAGTGTAGTCGAATGGTAACAAAAAGAGGGAAGTTAGTCAGAACTGAGGGGGTTGCACTACCAGAAGGCAACATCTCATACATTGACCAGACATTGAGGACAACTACAAGTGCCTTGGAATCTCTCAGACAATTGGGAACCATGAACAGGGTGCTAGGAAAGCTGCAACCACCAAGTACCTGTAGAGAGTAAGGCAAGTCCCAAAGAGTCAGCTGAATAGGAAAACCAAGATCAGAGCAAACAACAACTATGCCCTGCCAGTCATCAGATACCCTGCTGGGATAATAACCTGACCAAAGGAGGCGATAGAAGTTGCTGACATCAAAACAAGAAAGCTCCTTACCATACATGGAGGGTTTCACCCCAAATCCAGCACCCTGAGACTGTATTCTAGGTGGAAGGAAGGTAGCCGAGGACTAGTGAGTGTCAGAACCACAATCCTGGATGAAACAGCAAAGATTCATGAGTACATCAGAAAGATGGCCACACCTGATCATGTACTTAGTGAGTACCTTGGGCAGCAGGAACCTGAGAAAGAAGAGGAGCAAGAACAGTGTTGGTGACATTTTTTAGGGTCTCCATGTTCCTTTTGGCTGAAAATGCAAACCCAATTAAGCCCAAAATATCCAAAACCTCACTGGGGCGAGCAGGTTCCGGTGCAGGCTGTTTATCAGACATATAGTAACACAGAACACAGACAAAAACCAAGATACAGACAGTAACATAGTTGAGACTAAGATATATACACACACACACACACACACACATACCACAGAGAAGAGAAAAAAGAGAAGAAGAGAAGAGGGAAACACAGAGAGAGAGGAAGATGCAGAAACAGGAAGAAAAAGAGGACAGGAAAGAGAAAAGCCAGAAGTGATAAGTCAGAAGAGAGCCCAAGACAAAGAGCGGGCCGTCATTTATATCTTAAAGATGGTAACTCCCCACTTGCCTTTGACCCCTCCTAATTTACATAAAGTCTTAACCCATGAAACTTGAATCCCAACCAATTGTCTTTTGGTTACACTACACCTTACTCTTAAGTCACCTGCTCAAGGGTCACACACTCACTGGGGTATGGCAGATAAACAGATTTGTTTGTGAAGGATCTGGTCAGCTGGTCTCTCAAGAATATTGATGATCAAATTCTCATCACGAGGAGATTGGGAACCCTTTTTCCTCTGGCCCGACTACATACCCGGCTGGCTATGTTATGGATTCCCATGGGGATGGAAGATAACATTCCTGGCTGTACTGTGTGGGCGTAGCATATATATTGATACCAGGATTTTTCCCAAATTGGACCTGGGGATATCTGGTTTCTGGGCAGTTAATTGGGCTCAAGTAAGGCTGCCTATTCCACAGTCTAGGGGCTGCGACTGCAAAAGCCCGAGCCCCTCTATATTTAAAATGAGACCTTGGTTGCGCTAAGAGCATCTGGCTAATCTTTGGGGTTATATAGTTTGAGCATCTTAGCCAAATAGCTGGGTGCCATTCCATTTAAGACTTTAATAGTAAGTAAAAGAATCTTAAAATCAATACAAGACTGGACAGGAAGCCAGTGTAAACCTGCTAAAACTGGAGTGATGTGTTCATGCTTTCTAGTACTTGTCAAGATGTGCCGCAGCATTTTGGACTACCTACACATGATAGAGAGATGATCATTCGAGACCCAAATACAGAGAATTACAGTAGTCCAATCAAGAGGTGATGAAAGTATGAATACGTTTTTCAAGGTCCTGTGGAGGAAGAAATGGTTTAGCTTTGGCAATTAGTCATAACTGATAGAAACCAGTCTTCACAACTGTGTTCACTTGCTTCTGAAGTTTCAAGGAACTATCAAAAGGTCAAAGTGGGCAAAGAATATCAGCTAACTTGTCCACAGGGATATGACTTCCAAGCACAATAGTTTCTGTTTTGTTTTCATTTAAATTAAGAAAATTCTGTGTTAACCAGTCCTTGACATCATGAAGACAGTTAAACAGAGGCTGCAGCGGAACAAAAGCATCCATTTAATAGGGGGATAAATTTGGATGTCTTCTGCATAACAATGAAAGGGAATATTGTATTTCCTAAAAATCTCTCCCAAAGGCAGCACATACAAAAGAAGACAGGATCTAAAATGGACCCCTGAGGCACACCACAGCAAATAGGGGCTGAGGAAGAGGACTATTCCCCCAGAACTACAGAAAAAGACCTCTCACACAGCTATGATCTAAACCATGACAACCATGCGATCCACCGTGTCAAAGGCAGCAGTCAAGTTTAAAAGACCCAAAACAGCGGAACAACCTGAGTCAACAGTTAAAAGAAGGTCATTAAAAACTCTTAAAAGTGCTGTCTCAGTGCTGTGACGGGATTTAAAGCCAGACTGAAACTCTTCACAAATACCATGAGTATTTAACAAGGTTTGAAGTTGATTAAAAACAACCTTTTCCAATATTTTGGACATAAAAGGTAGTTTAAAAAATGGCCTATAATTGGAAAGAACATTTGTCTCCAGATTTTTCTTTTTAATAATAGGCACAACAGCATGCTTGAAGGCAACTGGCACACAGCCTGATAAAAGTGAGGCATTCGGTATGAGCAAAATACTAGGCCCAATCATGTGAAGAGTTTCTTTGAGCAGGCAAGAAGCGACAATATCTAGAGGGGAATTAGAAGGCCTTAGATGAGACACCACTTCCTTTAAAAATAAAAAAGTCACGGGCTCACACTGCTGAAAAACAGCTGAGCATTTAGATGGTGAATCTTGGTCTAAAACAGCCTGTGAATATGAAGATCGTAAAGAGGAGATTTTATCAACAAAGTGATTCAAGAACTGATCACAAAGTGCAGATGAAGCCTCCATAGGAAGAGCATCACAGGGATTAATAACAGGGTTAAAATATTAAAAAGAACTCGAGGTTTGTGACTCTTCCTGGAAATCAGGTTAGACAGAAAAGCAGATTTTGCAGCTTTAACAGTCCTCTGATATTCTGATAAACAGTCACACAGGATCCCTAAAGACACCTGGAGTTTGTCCTTCTTCCACTTTATTTTGGCGCGCCGACATTCACGTCTCAGAGCGCAAGTGGTGTCACTCAGCCAGGGCTGATGTGATGATTTGTTTTTTTGATCCTGAATGTAGCTACAGAATCCAAGATACCAGAACACGTTGAGTTAAAAAGACTAATTAACTCCTCAATGTGTAGATCAGCATCGAGGTTGGCATCACAAAGGACAGATTTAGTAAAAGCGGAGGAAAACTGAGCAGCAGTCGCAGCATTTATCGTGCACAAACACTGCACAGGTCTCTCACTGTTCAACCCCTGGTTACAAACCACAATATTAAAAATTACTATAAAATGGTCTGATATCCCACAGTCCTTAATATCAGCGATACAGACGTCCAGGCCATATGAAAGCACCAGGTCTAGCGTATGTCCTTTTTCATGAGTTGGATCATTCACCCACTGTGTGAAATGAAAAGAGTTAGTTAGGGTGAGGAAATCATTTACCAGTGGTCCAGACTCACAACTTACATGGATGTTAAAATCACGATAATTAAAACACGATCATATTTTGACATGAGACTCCCCAGTAAGTCACCAAAGTCCTGGATAAATTCCTTAATGCATTTAGGTAGATGATACAACAATGCGCAGAAGACTGAGGGAGAAGAGTTCATTTCCAAAAGCTGCACCTCAAAGCTGGGGTAGAAGACCGGTGACGGGTGACAGTTGCCAGCAGTGAACTTCGGATTTAAATATCGATACTAACCCTCCATCTTTGCCAGTGGTCCAAGGAGAGTTAAAAAATGAATAATCGGGGGGGGAGAATTTCTGAGAAAGAAGACGACTCACCGGGTCGAATCAGGAACATAAAATCCAGATCTGAGTTGAACAGGTAATTTAAGAAGAAAGTCTTGTTTACCAGTGATCTGGTATTCAACAGAGCGATCCAAAGCCTGGTTGTGCTGGTACTAGCAGGTGCGGGTTCCAACAGGCAAAGGTTTCCGGGATTCACGCCACATCTGGAGGACCGCACCCACCGCCAGACAGGAGGAGGCCTCTCCGGCCGGTCCGACAGAACAGGAGGACCAACAGGCTGGATCCAGCGATGACATCTGAATCTTGAACAATGCCAGAGCGCAGGAAAAGAAGGCAACACATCTGTAATAATATGACAGTTTGTTGATCCAACATATTTCAGGTAAGTCTTGATGCGTACCCGGATGCTGCCCCATTTCCCCGTCTTTTCGAGCGCCTTCTAAAGGGAAAGGTGAGTGGTAGGCAGAGTAGACCCTCAGGTATGCCTTCCAATAATGGAGGAAGACTTTTTGGCATATTTCTCAGATAATATGTTTGCAATTTAGTTGGACAAAGACTTAGAAGTGTTAGGCGATCATAATCAAGTAGAGCAGAGCCATCAGGACAGCATAGAAGGAGAATGAACAACAGCAGACAAAGGAGCCCAGGTAGACGAAGACGCTCGCTGTGCACACTGGCGCCATCTTGGTTCACCACTGCAAATTTTATCTTTCAATGAAGCCAGATGACACACATCAATTAGTTAGACTGCAGGAATGTCTCAAAGACATTAAGGCCTGGATGACCTCTAATTTCCTGCTTCTAAATTTCAGATAAAACGGAGGTTCTTGTACTCGGCCCCACAAATCTTAGAAACATGGTGTCAAACCAGATATTTACTCTGGATGGCATTACTTTGGCCTCCAGTAACACTGTGAGAAATCTTGGAGTTGTTTCTGACCAGGATATGTCCTTCAGTGCACATATTCAAAAAATATGTAGGACCGCTTTTTTGCATTGCGCAATATTTCTAAAATTACTGCCCCTCCCTGAGCCTGGTTCTGCTGGAGGTTTCTTCCCATTAAAAGGGAGTTTTTCCTTCTCTATGTTGCCAAGTTCTTGCTCATAGGGGGTCGTTTTGACTGTTGGGTTTTCTCTGTATTATTATAGGGTCTTTACCCACAATACAAAGCACCTTGAGGTGACTGTTGTGATTTGGCACCATTTGATTTGAATTGAATTGAATTGAATCGAATCGAAGCGAAGATTTCGTAGTTGGTATCCATAGCCAGTCTTGTTGATGATCTGGCTGAGGGGATTCAGGCCTGTGCAGACCAGCGCAAAGCATCTCCTTAGTAGATCACTCACTTGATGGTGACTTCTGCAACTGGCTTGAAGTTGGCCTCTAGTATTGTTCTCCACATTCACACTGAGTTCTTGATGAAGGCTCATAGGGTCCAGTTGATCTTGTATAGTTCTAGACATTCCAGAATCCATGTGTGTCATCGAGTCATAGGCATTCTTGTAATCAATCCCGGCAGTGCACCGGTTGGTCAGTCTCTTCTCATAGTCTCGAGTGACTGTAAGAAGGACTGTCTTCCAGTAGCTGGTGTTTTGCTCCCCTGGTTTCTCTGACAATTTCTTTCTGGGTCCTGCTGTATTGTGCCACATGCCTGCTTATCTTAGATTCTATGATTGCTGACAGGAGCTTCTGTGTTGTACTGAGGTAGGTTATTGGCTGGTCCTTGGATGGGTCTGGTCCCTTTTGGGGATCAGGACTGTCCAGGCTTCAGTCAGCCATTCCGGGTGTGTCTTAGCCTTTAGCAGCTTGCTCATTTGTGCTGCCAGGTGCTCATGGAGTGCATTCACATTCTTTAGCCAGTAGGTGTGTATCATGTCAAGGTCTGGTGCTGTCCAGTTCTTCATATGTGAGTTTCTTTCCTGGATCTCTGCCACTGTGATGGTTACTGGAGCCTGTTCAGGAAGGTGACTGTGGTCTGTTCTTAGGTCCACTAGCCACTGAGCATTGTTGTTGTGTGTTGCATCCTTCTCCTGTATGCTCTTCCAGTATTGCTCTGTCTCAAGCTTTGGTGGGGGTGCTGTTCTTGTATTGTTCCCCTGGCACTAAGAGTACACCTTGGATAGTACAAGGGAGAATATCTTGTTTATTCTCCTAGTTTCTATGTCTCTCATATGGCTCTTCAAGTGGTTAGCCAAGGCTGTGAGTCTTTGCTTGGCAGTTTCTAAGGCCTCAGGTATGGACAACTTGCTGTACTTCTTAGGCAACCCTTTATTCATCACAACTTTCTGCAACTCTGATAGCTCTGATCCTGAGGTTGGAGAATGCAGTGCTATCCATCATGACTGATGAACAAATGTCAATATAACTTCATATGGTGACCAAGTAGCTGTTCTTCTGTCAACAATCTAAGTAGAGCACAGATAAAAAGACTCTTCTGCAGAAGACAAAACATTGGAGCACAGAAAATAAAACCCTATTTTCTGTACTGTGTACTTTCTGTACATCCACAAATACCTGCGCCTCTGTAGGATGAATTATTCCATAATTTTGTTGTTGACTTGTGTGGTCATTTAACAGATCTTGTTGTGATGCATTTTGCCCTCCCGTTTACACGAGAACAGAGTGAAAATGATGTGTTTTGGAAACGGGGTCTAGAGTGGAGCATTTCAGAACCACTCCTGTGTTTTTGCAGTTTTATAATTTAGTGTTGTGTGCAGCAGCAATCCAATCTTGTTCTCAATCCACACAAAGCTTCTCACATTGGGCATTCTGTAAATAATGAACTAATATTTGCTGCGCATCCCACTTAGTCCCTCCATGCATGCCCATGTTGTGTAAACAAACTTTGCAAAAAAAAAAAAACACAGCCAACTTATACCCTAGCAATGGGAACTACAGAGTTTTCATCATCTCTGAATAATTAGATTTTATAATTTGATATTTTATAACAAATTTTTATTTTGTATATCTGTCCATTGATGACGGCTTTCCTTCCTGACTCACGCACGTGCTAACTTGGGGTGAACACACTCAGAGTTGATTGAACTGACTCTGCTCAGCTGTTCTGGAATGGGAAACTTAGAGTTGCTGATCTCAGAGTTTTTTGAACATGCTTCCTGGAATAGGCCCCTGATGCATATCAGTTTGCAGGATAAAGGTTGTTTAAAATCATTTACCTGTATTTATGGACAGCAGCATAATGACTGTGACTTTAAACATGGACTTATAAATGAAAAATCTGTTGATGATGCTGGGGCACCAATGGAGGTTTACACTGCATTTTGGGAGCAATTTTTGGAACAGTGTGAAGATGAAACAAAACAAGTTCAAAGGATGAGGCAGACTTTTGTGAGGCTAAATTGCAAGCAGTTGGACGGAATTGGGTGAAAGGATTACTCGATTACGGTGTCATTCCTGTGACACTATCAAAGGATTTCATTTTAGCCTGCATCCACAATTGACTTAGTCAACTGACATCCTGGTGACATAATTTTTCAACTACCTTCCTCCTCTTGAGAGATCAGCTGTTGAGAAGGCTCTACAAGGCACAATGGATGAAAGTGACAAAGAGGACATGCTTGACCCTTTTACAATCATGGGTTCCCACTCCCTACCTCCTCAGGACAACTTGCATCCTGCCATTGAAACAACGACTCATAAGTTCATTCATCATGATCCAAAACATAGAGTGGATTGCTTCTCCACATCCATGTGTACCCTCCTAAGACCCAAACTGTATTATGGAAATCATTTTTAACTTCTCTTAGTTATTTGTGCTGATTGTTTTTACACTCATCAGGTCCCAAAGAGTTTTCTTTTTACATATGCAGTCTCTGAGAAAAACTATGTCCTCATATGTGGAAATTCGTTTTAAAACTTATAAATAAAATCAAATAAAATCAAAATTGAATAATGATGTGCAAAACTCTTTATTTTGTGTCTGAACACAGCAGCCTTTTCCTAAGTGGAAAACAAGATAAAAACAATTGTGCCACTTTGAACAATATGGCTCATTTGAAGTGCTGCTAATAGTTGAAGTAATATGCATGTAACAAGGTAAACATTCTAAACATTTTGGATTGTTACTGTTCTAAAATCTTCATTTCAATTGCTGAACATAGCATGAAAAATTTCACTTAAACTCCAGAACTGCTATTTCAAAGTTTGTTTGTTTTTTTCCATGTGGGAACATGTTTACACCTATGTGTGAAAGGCTGTGTAACAGTTGCGACCTGCCTGTAAGCAAAGAAACACCTTGCATGTAACACACTGCACTCGTGTTTTCCCTGAGCAGCCTTTTGCTCTGCAGCGTGCAGCATTTTTTAAGTTTACCACCTCTGGCAGATGTGCATTAGCCTTCCTGCGGACTGAGACATGGGGCACCTTCACTGGACGCTTTTTCCCTTGGACTAAAACGTCTTCCTCATCTCCTTGCTCTGAAATGTCAGAGTTATCATTGTCATGCTGAGCCAGGAAGGTCATGGCCACTTCCATATGGAGTTCAAGGAACTGCATGATGTTCTTCTTTGGTGTGCCACATACAGTGAGGTCTTTGTGGTACAGAAGCCAGCTGTTGGCTAAAGCCAGATCCGTAAAGTGCATTAGCATCCACAGTGTCCATTTCTTTTTACGGCCACTCATGCGATAGTAACTCATCATTCTATCGACAAGGTCAACTCCACCCATCTTGGAGTTGTATTCACGGACAATGCTTGGTCGCAAGATGGTCACATATTGTTTCAATTTTTTGTCCCATCTCCGGGAGGTGTCTTCTGGCTCTCTATCATGAACAGTAGACATCATCAATACTGGTTTATTGTCATACCACTTCACCACAAAAATCTTTCCATCCTCAGTGGTAACTTGTGCTGAGGTACCTCTTCTGTTCTTTTTCATTGTTTTGTCAGTTGGTAGCTTCTGCACTGCTGAAGCAACCCGATATTTCATAACTGTGCCAGTTACATACATCTGCTCGTTCATCACATGTTCCACACCTTGGATGGATGTGAAGAACCGATCACAGTAAATATTTGTATTAGGATGCAGAGTTTGAGACAGACGATCTATCACCAAGCATCCCAAACCAAGATCCTTGGGTTCTTCAACCTGCTCAAAGAGTACATCTGCACCTTGATAAAGCTCAAAGTCCAGCACATTGCCATCTGCTGTTGCACAAAAAAGTTTTTTATGCCAGCTGGGTTTGATTTCATTGGCAGATATTGTCGACATGGACAGGCTCCTTCGAATGGAATCATCCGTTCATCAATGGAAACAAATTCTGGTCTGGTCTGAGACTTGCAGCCTTTCAGAATGTGGTTCAGAAAAGGCCTCACCTTCCAGAATTTATCACACTTTTTAAGATCTTCTGGAACATCTTCATCAATGAGTACTTTGAGTGATCACCTCAGTTTGAAAAATCTGTCACATGTGAACTTTTCAGTGATGCAGTCATTTTCATCAAATCTTTATCAATATACTGAAATATGTAGTCTTCTCTGCCATCCTCAGTTTCCTCCTTACGCTCAAACTGGGCTTGAGTTGGTGTTAGCCGAAAAGCCCTCCACCGCATCCCACGCCCTTTCTTAGACTGTTCTTGATGACCTGGTCCTGGTGTTGTCTCTTCAACAAAATTGTTTGAGACATCAGTCTCATCTTGTTGTGTCTGAGAGCGATGCCTGAAAGTGCGTGATCTGGCAATGTAACGATCTGAACGATATCCATCATATTCATCACAGAGACGTTTACGCCCCCTGATAGGCTTAGAGGGCTGTGGAATGGGATCTTCACACTGCTGTCTTCCTCACTGCTGCTTGGTTCCTGTCATGGAGGTTGATGTTCAGTATCCTCTACGAGCTCAACATCTGACAAATTCTCCATCTCTGAGTTTTTCTCCATCAATTAACCCCAGTAATTCCATTACCTTTGAGAGAGAATAACGCACTGCAAAAAAAAAAAAAAAAAATCATAAGTAAAATTTAAAAAAAAAATCTATCTACATTTATTTCTAAAACATTTTATATCAGCTAGCACAGTAGTAAACTATTGTTTTCTACCAAATTTATCAGAAAATACAATTTTATTCTTACATTTTGTTGCCAGCAGTTATGATAATGTGTACATATTTTCACCAAAACTAAGTCCCTATGTCCACATTTGACCTATGCTAAATCCCTATGTCCACATACGTGTACATCATGTTTATCAGCCTGGCAAATCATTACGTTTATTAACTTTTGTAAAATTTGACTTCCTTAACAAACACTAAACACTGAAATATTTAAACAAGAATCAGCCATGAAATGTGATTAATTTTTTTACCTGAGCGAAATTTGTATCGTGAGTCGCCATCTGAACTTCCTGATGTGTTGGCAGCCATCTTGAATCTAACCTGTAATGTGTTATACTCTTCTGCCACCACTAAGTGGCAATATAATGGCCTTGCATGTGGACACCAGGTCCTTGTAGAGCAAATTTAGTATTGTGGTCTACACAACCCAAAATGTGATGTCCAGATATATGGATGCAGGGTCCTAGGAGGATACTGCAGAAACTGTGAAACAAGGAGAGTCTGGTGTCTCTGTATGAGCCAAAGATGGCCACAATCAAAAGAGTATCACAACTATTTGAAAGTACAAAAGTGATGCTGTCTCAGATAGAACAGACAACCTTTATCCATCTTGAGCGTTATGTCAAAAATACTGATGAAAGCAAAGCTGAAAAAGTCCTGGGTATCTGCACTGGGTCTTCTGTCATCTATGTTGGCAAAATCCTGGTGTGCTTTAATGCTGAAACTGAAGGCCTGTTTCTCATACTTGTGGAGCTACCCTTTAAGTAACATGCACATGCACAGTTCTTATCCTGAATTTCACACTGCGTTCAACAAAATCAGTAATGGTTATGAGTAATTTCAGTAACTGCTTTGAAATAGACATCATTTAAACTTGAAGAATGTAATTTTCAGGATTAATAATTAAAGCTGTAATTGTATATGTATGATTATCTATGAATTCCTGTTTTTTTCATTCAAATTTGTCATTGAACTGCTTGATTCAATTCAATTCAATTTTATTAATATAGTGCCAAATCACAACAAACAGTTGTTTCAAGGTGTTTTATATTGTAAGGTAAAGTCCCTTCAGTAATTGCAGAGAAAACCCAACAGTCAAAATGATCCCCTACGAGCAAGCACTGGGAAGGAAAAACTCCCTTTTAACAGGAAGGAATATGTTAGGAAAATGTCGGCAGTATTAATCTTTTCTGTTAACTATATGCATGACCAAGCTCTGATATAACATAGTACAGTGGTTAAGAGAAATATATAACCTGCTTGAAATTAAGCATTAAATAGGAAAACAGTTAAGGTAATGTTACAATATGAAACAGTTAAAATAGTATTAGGAATAGAAGAATACAGTATGATAGTAAGATTTTAAGAAGAAAACTTTGTTTATTGTTGTGTTGAACTTTCTGTGACCCTCTGTATATGAAAAGAGGAAGTGTCTGCAAGAAAAGAGAAGTACACGGAGGTCTCTTCAGAGTGAATAAAGGAACCAGGTTTTGATGAGGAGATCATTTTACTTAAGAAATGTGATACTTGTCTGAAATGAAGAGCTTTAATAACAACAAAGTGAAAAACAACTATTAACTCTGAGATCATGGTGGATAACACCTAAGCAGAGCTTCCTCATTTATTTCCTGTTATTGTCTGTTTGAGCTCTTGAGTAATGATACAAAGACATTTGATGTGTATTAAAGATGAACAGTGAGACTGCCTCACTGAGCACTTCTCCTAAGCAACCTTGATGTTGTTTACCTGTAACTGCTCTGACTTGCAAGCCTTTAATAAACATTGCAATGCATTCAGATTGTCCCTCGCCTGGTTATTAATTAAAGAAAAATAAAATTTGCCTTACAAAGTCTCTACCAGAACCAGGCTCAGGGAATCTGAGCCATCTGCAACGACCGTGAGGGAAGAGAGACAGGACAAAAGAGAGTCATTGTGGAAGAGAGTCAGAGATTACCGTAATTTTCGGACTATAAGTCGCCTTTTTTTTGGGGGGGGGGGTATTTGATAGAATGTGAGACCAAGAGCAGGCCGCATAGGGTTACACCTACGGTATGCTAACGTAACACATTCAGCTACATGACGCACAATGAACTGAGTACTTGTCTGGTATGTTGATGTAACATTAACAGTATTTCAGATAACCATAGCATAAAGAACATGCTAACAAGTTTACGAAACCATCAATCCATTGAATTCTTCATCCTCGGTGTCACTTCTAAATAACTCCGTAGGTAGATCAAGTGCTGCTTCCTCTTCTGTGTCGCTTTCGTCAGACTCGTCATCATTTGCAGTTCCAATTATTCTGGCCTTTCTGAATCCCAACAGGATGGTTTTGGTTGTCACTGAAGCCCACGCTTTGTTGATCCATTCAATGACTTCCAGGAAAGTTGGTTGGCGCATTCTTCCACTAGCTGTGAAGCTGTGCTCTCCATCCATCATCCACTGCTCCCACAGGTTACGCAAGACTGCCTTAACGCTCCGGTTCAAGGAGATGTCAAATGTCTAAGTATTTTGGAAAATATGTTAATAATTTCACATATAAGTCGCTCCAGAGTATAGGTCGCACCCCCAGCCAAACCATGAAAAAAAGTGCCACTTATAGTCCGGAAAATACAGTAATAATAATCAATGATTAAATCCAAAGTGGTCTATAAACAGAGTGAAAATTGGTCGATGAAAAAGAAATACTCAGTGCATCATGGAAACCCCCCAGCATCCTAAGCCTATAGTAGCATAACTAAGAGAGGGTTCAGGGTCACCTGATCCAGCCCTAACTATAAGCTTGATTTGCTTTATAAGCTTTTTAGCCTTATCTTATATTAGTGATATGGTACTATGAGGTCTTTGAGATAAGATGGGGCCTGATTGTTCAAGACCTTGTATGTGAGGAGAAGGATTTTAAATTCTATTCTAGATTTAACAGGGAGCCAATGAAGAGAAGCCAATATGGGAGAAATCTGCTCTCTCTTTCTAGTCCCTGTCAGTACTCTAACTGCAGCATTTTGGATCAGCTGAAGGCTTTTCAGGGAGCTTTTAGGACAGCCTGATAATAATGAATTACAATAGTCCAGCCTTGAAGTAATAAATGCATGAATTAGCTTTTCAGCATCAGTCTGAGAAAGGATGTTTCTAATTTTAGAAATATTGCACTAATGCAAAAAAGCGGTCCTACATATTTGTTTAATATGTGCATTGAAGGACATATCCTGGTCAAAAATGACTCCAAGATTTCTCACAGTGTTACTGGAGGCCAAAGTAATGCCATCCAGAGTAAGTATCTGGTTTGACACCATGTTTCTAAGATTTGTGGGGCCGAGTACAAGAATTTCAGTTTTATCTGAATTTAGAAGCAGGAAATTAGAGGTCATCCAGGCCTTAATGTCTTGAAGACTCCCCGTTTACATGAACAGACTGGAGTCTATTAGATCGATATGATTCAAACCACTGCAGTGAAGTACCTTTAATACCTATAGTATGCTCTAATCTCTGTAATAAAATATTATGGTCAATAGTATCAAAGCTGCACTGAGGTCTTGCAGGTCAAGAACAGAGATGAGTCCACTGTCAGAGGCTGTAAGAAGATCATTTGTAACCTTCACTAATGCTGTTTATGATCATATTTAAGACTGAAGCATCAATTAATGGTAGAACTTCTTTGAGCGGTCTTGTGGGAATGGGGTCTAATAGACATGTTGATGGTTTGGAGGAAGTAACTATTGATCAGAAAGATCAATCAGAGAGATAAACTCTATGTGTGGTTTTATATTGCCTGGCAGGCTTCCAGGCAGTTGAAGTACAGTGACAGACGGTTAAAAATTTTCACGCTTCTACCCAAAACAGGTGGTTAAAATACAAACTCATTGTGCGTTGAAAAACCCCTCTGAGTGCAGTGCTGGGGTTTTATTTTTTACCCAAAGAATAAAATGACAAATGGACAAATGTTTAAAGGTAAATTCCACGAAATTAATTAATAAACAGTGGATCAACCAAATAATAAACAATTAAATAATACATTAGAAAGAGAGCAACAGATAGAAAGTGCCTGACTAACTTTTCAGTCTCAGTGCATCTTATCTTGGAGGTTAGGCCACAGTATGTTCAATTAAAACATCACCAACGTCACCATGTTCTGTTATTAATCTAGACAAGATTGTTCTGTAATTGAAACATCAGGACAGAAGATGTGCTTTTGCCTTTATCGCTGATGAGAGGAATGTGGGTCATGAAAAACCAGCTTGGACAAGACCCAATGATGAAGGCCAACTCACAGCACCCAGACTCTGTTTACATGTAGATAGTGGCAGTATAAAACTGTTATGTTAAGCTTAGAGCAGTGCTCTTCCTGGGGAGGGAGCCACAGGCAGCTGCTGTCTCTCCCTCAACCAGATTTGTCCACATGTACATGTGATTTCTTCTGATTTTCTAATAGATTAAATGTTATCTTTTTTTTTATTTAAAGTGTTTCAGGTGTCTTCCTTCACAAACAAATCATGCGACCTATCAGTAGATACATCAGCCTCTTTGTCTTATGGCCAAAGGGGTTAAACATGGACATTTAAGCCCAATAAAAAGGGCTTAGATGTTAGTGCAAGTGAGGGAACCTTTTTGAGAGACAACAAAACTTTAAAAATGGCCAGATAAACAATCTGGTGAATAAATGCACTGACAAGATTAGCAACACCAAAAGGCCTGAAAGAGCACAGAAGCCCAGGAGAGTTCATGATGACAGAATTGTATCCACAGATAAGAACAACAGCTTAACATCTAACCAAGTTAAGAACAGTCTTGAGGACACAGGAGTGTCACTGTCAAAGTCTACATGCTGCAGGTGCTTTCATGAATGGAAATACAGAGGATATACAACAAGGTACAAACCACGTACACTTAAGACCAGGAGGGTCATTAGACTTTGCCAGAAAACCTCTAAAAGAGCCAGCACAGTTCTTTAAAAAAAAAGAAAGAAAGAAAGAAAGAAAGAAAGAAAGAAAGAAAGAAAGAAAGAAAGAAAGAAAGAAAGAAAGAAAGAAAGAAAGAAAGAAAGAAAGAAAGAAAGAAAGAAAGAAAGAAAGAAAGAAAGAAAGAAAGAAAGAAAGAAAAAGCTTTGGGCAGATGAAACCAAGATTAACTTGTACTACAATGTTGGGAAGAGAAAAGTGGGGAGAAAGAAACAGCTCTGTAATAAAGTCCATCAGTGCAACTCAAAAGAGGAAACAACATTTGGTTATGTTCATTGTTTTCTAGACTTCAGGAAGACATTGTTTTTTCATCCAAGTATTGAAAAGAGTCTTTATATTTAAATGTATTAGTTTGTCTCATTAATGAACCTCTGAAAATGGGGGGACTGTGTTTAAAAGACTTTAGTTGTTAAACAGTCTTAAACAAAAAGTCTGAACTTCAATCACATATTGATTTTTTTAAGTTACAATCCCCTGTGGTGGTGTACAGAGGAAAAACTATAAAACATGTCTTTTTCCCAATGATTATGGAGAGCCTTCTGCATTTATATTATATATTATATATTTTAAAATATACAGTAAGACTGGCATGTACCCCCCCCCCCACCCACACACACACACACACACACACACACACACCTCTCTCTCTCTCTGGGAAACCTTCAAAGACGCTGAAGCTCAGTTTCAGCTCAGTTGAGACAAACTCCACAGCACAACAGGTTGGTGATGAAATTCACAAACATGATTATTTCTGAACTAAGCTTGTTATTGAGTTAAGCTGTCTGCCTGATTATGAATCTCTTCAGTATCAGCACACTTATTCATCTCCCAGTGTGTTTAATGTATAGGTTGCAAGACGTGCCAATCCAGTCCAAGTTTAAACAAATACATTTTTTACATTCCTATAACAAGAGATAACCAAATAATTTATTGATGTGAACCAGTTTATTGTTGTAAATCTAAAGAACAATGATGATAAACATCACACAGGTTTCATATTTCACTCTTGCTGGCTATTTTGACACAGGACGTGTAACTTACTTATGTTTCGTTATTATTCTGACTTTGTATATTTTCATTATTGTTTCCAATGTCTTGCTGATTGTGGTTATCTGTGTGAACAGAAGCTTACATGAACCTATGTACATGTTTCTGTGCAGCCTGTTTGTAAATGAGCTGTATGGTAGTACAGGGCTGTTTCCATTCCTCCTGATTCAGATCCTCTCTGATGTTCACACTGTTTCTGCTCCTCTGTGCTTCCTGCAGGTTTTCTGTGTTCACATTTATGGGGCTGCAGAATATTTGAACTTAGCTATCATGTCTTATGACAGATACCATGCTATCTGTTTTCCTTTACAATACAACACACATATGACATCTAAAAAAATTGCCTTACTTACAGCTATAACATGGTTGTATCCCTGTTTTGCAATGGCTCCATTGTTATTTTTGACCTCACGTTTGCAGCTGTGTGGAAACATCATTAACAAAGTTTACTGTGACACACACTCTGTTGTCAAGCTGGCATGCTCAGACACCATTGTGATTAACATGTATGGCCTCCTTGCTACTTTCAGCATGGTCTTTGGTGCCTTACTTTTTATTCTTTACACCTACATGAAGATTCTGCTGGTTTGTTTTTCTGGTTCTGATCAGACCAGACAGAAAGCTGTCAGTACCTGCACACCTCACCTGGCTTCCATATTGAACTTTTCCTTTGGCGCGAGCTTTGAAATCTTACAGAGCAGATTTAATATGAATAATGTGCCCAACATGCTGCGCATCTTTTTATCATTATATTTTCTTACATGCCAGCCGCTCTTCAATCCTGTGATGTACGGCCTGAAAATGACCAAAATCCGGAACATTTGTAAAAGACTCATATTAAATGCAGAGCTTTGAAATGAAGTTTCCCATCACTGTCCTTATTTCATGAACATTTACTGAAACATTTCAGAACATTAATCCAACTTCTCAGCCTGTTTTAATCTGTAAATACAGGTATCCATAATGCTTATGAATAAGCTCTTGAATTGGTTGAATTGTGCATAATGTATATTACATAATTGATATCTATACTTTAGTATCTCATACTGTGAGGATGTTGGTATTTTAATAGAAGATTTTTCCACACATGTATCTGAAAAGATAACTGAATAAACTGTTACCATCATCTATGACACACATAGCTTTTGTGTATATTTGAGTTGTTATTCTTTTAGTAATTTGTTGTATGTATATAGTTCAATCTTTAAGTCCTAAAAGAGGAAAATTCTCAGTGGGATGACAGTGAGATGTGAGTGGGTATCACAGCATGAAAAATCAGATTTCTGAGGAAATCGAGTTACTGATGCTCAATAGGATTTAAAATGCTGCAAAAACGCCTCAGGAGAATTTGGACTTCCTCAGTCAGACTCTGTGAATTCAGAAAGAGGAAATTCAAGAATATCATCAACCTCCACAGGAAAACCTAACAATGAACTCCAGGCTTCAGTTGCCTAGGTAACCTTTTCATATATTTTGCTTATATATTTTCTCATCATAAGTCAATCAATGCTATTCTTAACTCCCACTGGTAGTTGTTTAAAACACTCAACTAATAGTTGAGTTTAACTTGGTACTTATTAGTCTTCAGTCTCTACATCAGTGCTAGTCTCATCCTGTCTGTTCACCTCTCAACATCTACCAGGTCATCAGTGTGACTATTAGCTGCTTGTTTATTAGGTTGTTCTTTCCCCTGATTGTGTAAACATGATCCAAAGTTTTGTCTCCTTTTGTATTGCAGGAAACGTGCCATGCAAACTCATTACACACAAACTTACTTACAAACTTTGGGAGTGCTGTCTTTAAGTTTGTTTTATTAAAATCATCAGCAACAATAAATGCAGCCTCGGGGTGAGCAGTTTGCTGTTTGCCAGTGGCTGTATATAATTTGTTAGCAAGCTTAGCATTAGCACCCAGGGGATATAGGCTGCAGTTACAATGATAGAAATGAACACTGAACCATGAGAAATTCAAGGTGAACCGAGCAGTGTCTCCCAGCGCTTTAAGTGCTCAATCAGAGTAAAAAACACTATATAAGAACTAGTCCATTTACCATTTACCAGCAGTGACAGTCTGAGGATTCAAACTGGCATCCTTAACAATAAACAAGTCATAAGCTCTTCTCTTAACTGCTAGGATTTCAAAATGTCCTGATACTGTGACTCCAAAATGAGATGAAAAGCTAATCATGATTGTGTCAGATACAGCACTTTAATGGAAACCTTGACATTATTTCTAAATCCTGATGTAAACAAGGGAGTTAAAGTCACTTAGTTCATGGGCTGTGTACAGTCCAATTTGATTAAAAATAGGCCAAATCTAAGTAAGGGGTCATTCACAATTATCACCATTTTCCAAATCGTACAAAGAGTAACCCCCCCCCCCCCCCCCCCCCCAAAAAAAAAAAGTGTACAAAGGAAACAATCTTTTTTCATGACATGTAATTTCACCTGGTTCTTTGATAATGTAATTTTAATGTAATAGGAAGTATTGAAAATAGATCCTGGTGTTGAAAAATTCTGTAAATCTTGGCATCAAGTATACTCTTTCCTGTCTGTTAAAACATTGTATTGTTGCAATAATAAAAATCCATCCATCCATTCTCTTCTGCTTATCCTTTTCAGGGTCACAGGAGGGCTGGAGCCTATCCTAGCTGTCAGAGGGCGAGAGGCAGGGTACACCCTGTAATAAACACATATACCAATATATTAGAATTTAAAGGCTGCAATAAACTGATTTGAATTTAAATGTGAATGTGTACTGCACTGCATATATGCACAATATACATGCCACAGTGGCAATGGCGCAATTTATCATTTGAATAGCCGGTCTTGTGCCAAAAAGTGATTTCTGGTATTTGAAGAGTTTCAGTCAGGTTTCAGAATTCATCACAGTACAGAAACAGCATTAGTGAAGGTTACTAATGATCTTCTCACAGCCTCTGACAGTGGACTCATCTCTGTTCTTGTCCTGTTGGACCAACAGCTTTTGATACTGTTGAACATTATTCATTACTACAAAGATTAGAGCATGCCATAGATATTAAAGGTAATCCAGTGGTTTGAATCATATTTATCTAATAGACTCCAATTTGTTCATGTAAATGGGGAGTCTTCTTCACACACTAAGGTTAATTAGGGAGTTCTTGTGCTAGGACCAATTCTATTTACATTATACATGCTTCTCTTAGGCAGTATTATTAGAAAGCATTGCATCAATTTTCATTGTTATGCAGATGATACTCAGCTTTATCTATCCATGAAGCCAGATGACACACATCAATTAGTTAAACTGCAGGAATGTCTTAAAGACATTAAGGCCTGGATGACCTCTAATTTCCTGCTTCTAAATTCAGATAAAACTGAAGTTCTTGTACTCGGCCCCACAAATCTTAGAAACATGGTGTCAAACCAGATTCTTACTCTGGATGGTATTACTTTGGCCTCCAGTAACACTGTGAGAAATCTTGGAGTCATTTTTGACCAGGATATGTCCTTCAATGCACATATTAAACAAATATGTAGGACTGCTTTTTTAAATTTTATTCCTACAATTAAAAACATCCTTCCTCAGAGTGATGCTAAAAAACTCATTCATGCATTTATTACTTCTAGGCTGGACTATTGTAATTCATTATTATCAGACTGTCCTAAAAGCTCCCTGAAAAGCCTTCAGCTGATCCAAAATGCTGCAGCTAGAGTACTGACAGGGACTAGAAAGAGAGAGCAGATTTCTCCCATATTAGATGCCGAATTGAAATAAAATACTTCTCCTCGCATACAAGGGCTTCAATAATCAGGCCCTATCTTAAAGACCTCATAGTCCCATATCACCCCAATAGAGCACCTAGAGTTCCTAAGGTATTTAAAAGTAGAATTTAAGTCAGAGCCTTCAGCTTTCAGGCCCCTCTTCTGTGGAACCAGTTCCCAGTTTGGATTCAGGAGACAGAAACCCTCTCTATTTTTAAGATTAGGCTTAAAACTTTCCTTTTTAATAAAGCTTATAGTTACGGCTAAATCAGGTGACCCTGAAACCTCCCTTAGTTATACTGTAATAGGTCTAGACTGCTGGGTGGGTCCCATGATGCACTGAGAGTTTCTTTTTCACTGACCTTTATTCAGTTTCTATGTGTTTATACAGCGCTCTGCATTTAATCATTAACTATTATTAATTTCTGGCTCTTTTCCACAGCATATCTTTTGTCCTGTTGCCCTCCCCTCACCCCCAGTGGCTCACAGCAAATTATAACCGTCAAAGATTTAAAATAATTGTCTGAACTTATTTTCATATCTGATCATATCACAAGTAATAAACACAGAGATGTTTTTCTGAAGATAAAGAAACACAATATTAACACTAGCAGCTCAAACATATCAATTTTTTTCCCTCAGAGGTCTTTACAAATTGCAAAACATGTCACACACTCATACAGGCTGAATTAAAATCTGAAAAACAGGAAGATTAAAAATGGATGCATCTGCATTCCAGCGTAAACATGCATTTCATCTTCAACAAACAAGAATTATAATATTTCCATCCATCCATCCATTCACTTCCGCTTATCCTGTTCAGGGTCGCGGGGGGGCTGGAGCCTATCCCAGCTGTCATAGGGCGAGAGGCAGGATACACCCTGAACAGGTCGCCAGCCTGTCACAGGGCCAACACAGAGAGACGAACAACCTTTCACACTCACATTCACACCTATGGGCAATTTAGAGTAGCCAATTAACCTAACCCCAGTAAGTGCATGTCTTTGGAATGTGGGAGGAAACCGGAGTACCCGGAGGAAACCCACGCAAGCACGGGGAGAACATGCAAACTCCACACAGAGAGAGGGAGAGGCCTGGGCCAAGGTGGAATCGAACCCAGGCCTTCCAGATGGTATTCTATCTGTGAGGCAGCAGTGCTAACCACTGCACCACCATGCTGTATCATACAGTTGATATTACAAAAAAAGCACCAACATAAATTTAACTGGATATTACATGTTAAAAGTTTGTTTGAGGCAAACTGTAGAAAGATGCATTTTATCAATGACGCTTTTACACGAGACTCTTATTTTGGTCAGATTCAGCCCGTATAGGACAGGATTTAAGAGTGGTTGGCACGTGAGCCAATATAATGATAAAAAAATTCGCAACATATTTGGGATGTGTCCCATATCAAATCTGTTTTGTATAGTTTCAAATACAGCACCACATGAAAAGTTGATGAGAGAAGCAAGGTGAGGTGTGCAGGTACTGATGGCTTTCTGTCGGGTCAGTTTAGATCCAGAAAAACACACTTTAAGGATCCTCAAATAAGAAAAAAGAATTAAAATTACAAGAAGAATTAATGTGGAAGTTAAAACTATTCCATAGATGTTGTTGACTGTGGTGTCAAAACAGGCCAGTTTAACAATGGAGTAGTTGTGACAGTACACTTTGTTAATGATGTTCCCACACAGCTGCAGAGGAGCGCTCAGAGAAAGCAAAACACTAACTGCAAGAAAAGGGTACAACCATGTTAGAGCAATAAATGTGGCAATTTTCCTAATAGTCATTCGTGTATGATATTGAAGAGGACAGCAAATGGCAAGATATCTGTCATAAGACATGAAAGCCAAATTGCTAAACTCTATACTTGCATAACTGTGACCACAGAAAATCTGCAGGAAGCACAGAGGAGCAGAAACAGTGTGAACATCAGAGAGGATCTGAATCAGGAGGAATGGAAACAGCCCTGTACTACCATACAGCTCATTTACAAACAGGCTGCACAGAAACATGTACATAGGTTCATGTAAGCTTCTGTTCACACAGATAACCACAATCAGCAAGACATTGGCAACAATAATGAAAATATATAAAGCTATAATAACAATGAAGCATAAGTAAGTTACACGTCCTGTGTCAAAATAGCCAGCAAAAGTGAAATATGAAACCTGTGTGATGTTTATCATGATTGCTATTTCAGAGGTGGGAAGTAACGAAGTACAAATACTTCGTTACTGTACTTAAGTAGATTTTTTAGGTATCTGTACTTTACTTGAGTATTTATTTTTCTGGGTACTTTTTACTTTTACTCCCTACATTTTTACACAAGTATCGGTACTTTCTACTTCTTACATTTTCAAAACAGACTCGTTACTTTTTAACACGTCAGGGAGAAGTTTGCGTTTTCGGTCAGTGCGCCGTCAGTCATCAAGCGATCTGAGCCTAAACGGAGGAATAATAACAGATAAGAGACAATCGTACTGGCGTATCCTCCATCACCGGGGCTTATCGGGTACAAAGGGATTAAATACACAAACCCATATAATTAATGTCTCATTTATAGCGCTATAATCAGGGGTCACAGCGGGCCGGACCGAGTCCGTAAGTTATGCTCGCGGGACATAAACAGCTTAGCTAGCGCTACTGAAGAGGAGCGAGCATGAAGGGAGTAACGTGTGGCAGGTAAATGCAACGTTTTTAAATGCTCAACAAATATCAGCAAACACACAAAGTGTGTGCAGTTTGTCACACAGTGTGTCTGCTAGCTAAAAGAAGAGCTGCTGTATTTCAGGGAGAGCAAAGAGAGAGAAGTTCACTCAGAGATGGAGAAAGAGGACAGGAGAGGAAGAAGAGAGGCTAGAATTAAAGGTAAGGACTGGAAAATAAACTGAAGTAGGCTGACTTTGTGTTATTCAAAGATTGTATGAAAATACTGCAGTTTAGTACGTAATAAACAGGTTATCTTGTTGTACTGTATTTACAGTAAAGCTCTGTGTTGGTGCACTTTGTGTTCATGGTCACAGTTACAGGTTACATCAGTGCAGCAGAGATGAGTCTGAATCAAAGCTGCTGATGCTGAGATTCATTCACTGAATCCAACATTTCTACAGCCTGTATGCTGTCAGTGTAGGGGATGGAGATCAGCTCAGATAGCTGTGAAATACTGGGTTACATCTTTGTGAGTTCACTTCATCCACACAGAGCAGTAAACCTCAGAGCAGCAGCAGCAGGTCAGCTGATCACAGCCTGCACACCAACATCATTTACTGGAGCTACAATAGAAAGCTGTGATTCTTCTCCCCATGCAGAGCCACTACAGCTGATCTTAGGGTTCCTCCACCTTCTGAATCCCACTGTAACCCCTGAGTATCCTTATGTCTGTGTTTAGGTGGAGACACAGTCACCCTCTACTATGGAGGACACAGAGAATAGAGCTGTGTTTAAATTCCCTCTCACAGTTTGTGATTCAAGCTGAGTGCATTCATTAGAATTAAAATTTAGATTGGAATAACGTTTGTGTTCTTATGTATTATTTTATATTATTACAATAATATATAATAAGGTTCAGTTAGCTTTACACAAAAATAGCAGGTAGAAACGTCCTCCAAAGAGCTACTTTTACTTTCTTACTTTGAGTAAATTTCAGAGCCTGTACTTTTTTACTTTTACTTAAGTAAAGAACTTGAACCAGTACTTCGACTTTTACCAAAGTATTTTTTAACACAAGTACTTGTACTTCTACTTAAGTACAGAATGTCAGTACTTTTGCCACCTCTGTGCTATTTAGAGTTACAACAATTTTTGGTTCATGTCAATAAATGGTTTACTTTTTTTTTTTTTTTTTTAAAGAGGTCTGCACTGACACCACTTGCAACCTACATATTGAGCTCACTGAAAGATGAGTGAGTGTTGAAATACTGAAGAGATTCATTATCAGGGAAACAGGATCAGAAATAAGTAACAAAACATTTGTGATGTGTGTCTTTGAGCATTAACCTGTTGTGCTGTGACGCCTGTCCCAACTAAGCTGAAACTTAGCTTCAGCTTCTTTTAAAGCTTTTCAGAAAGAGAGAGAACATGAGAGAGAGAACGAGAGAGAGAAAGAAGTAGCTTCTGAAGTAGGGATACAGTAACAGCAGGGCTTTCAAATTGTTTTGGAGTAGCAGGAGGGCATGCCAAAGTAGCAGGCACCTTATGACCGAGACCAAAGCCACGATGGCAGCAGACGATATGAATAGTCACGTGGCAGTCGTGAACCAATCAAATGGCTCAGATTGAAAGAACATAAATATTGCCACGTGCATCCACATGGTGCTGGAAATGGAGACGGCAGACGGCACAAAAAAATTTTTTTAGGAAAATTAAAAAGTAGACGGCCCAGAGTGGTGGAGTAGGTGGAAAATGCGCCTGTCGCCGGCATAATTTGAAAGCCCTGAACAGCCCATGTCAGTTCTGTTTTCTGTACTGCAATTCTGGTAATTATTGCACATCAAAGTAAGTGTGTTTTGGGGATTTTTAAAGCAGGGGTTCTCATCCCTTTGGCGGCACAGTACAGCCCTACCCAAGAGCAGGTACCTGTCTGTGAAGACCCATAGGAAGACAGAAGGAAAGATAAACGTAGGTCTGCTCGATTGTGCTGTTATTTTTTTTTGTCCTGGAAATATCAAACTAACTACAAACTTACTAGATCACTACAATTAATGCAGATGTAAAATGTTCTACTCATAATCACAATCTATCATATCCTTTCAAATTAAAGTTAAAGGAGAATGCCCAGAACTTCCTGCAGTGGCGCTGAAGATAGGGTTGCCATTCCCATTCAGATACTTGTGTGAGGCCAGATTTACTGCTCTTGCAGCCGCCAAAGCTAGGCTCCAGACCAAAGTGGGCAACTCATTCACACACATAGCAACACACAAGGACCAGCTTTTTTACCATAAAACAGGCTCAGTGTGTGCATTGATGATGAGTTAGTGCTGATTTTCTTGTGTTATTTACTCTGTTTAAGGTTGGTGCAGATCAAGGTACCTTGGCCACAGTTAGGTCTACGCCAGCAGATCTGGAGCAGCTGGGAAATAAGGCTGGCTGGGTGCCTGTGAAGAGGAAGCATAATAATAAACAGAAGCCCCCAGTACACCACCAACCCGTTCACATTTCAGATAGTTTTTCCCCACTCTGCGACACACCCACTGAGGAGCAAACTCTGGTTATTGGTGACTGTTTTGAGAAACGTGAAGCTAGAGACACCAGCGACCATAATCAAATGTCTTCCAGGGGCCAGAGTGGGTGACGTAAAGGGAAACTGCTGGCTAAGGTTAAACATAAATTTGGGAAAATAATAACTGACATCACCAGTAATAACACCCAGTTACATCAATCGGAGATCACTCAAGTTAATAATAAATTGGTGTGTTACTTTGCCAAGACAATGTTAGACTCTGCAGTTTTCTCTGGACCCCTCCCCAACTGGACCAAGAGTGACATGTTTAGCCACATTCGCATTAGCCGTTTTCCTTGAATTGTGGGCTGTCTGAGTGGTGTCCAGAAAATGATGTGGACTTTGTAGATAATTGGGAAACTTTTCTGGGGAAAACCTGGTCTTGTTAGAAGAGATGACATCCATCCCACTTTGGATGGACTGGCTCTCATTTCTAGAAATCTGATCTATATTAAACCCCCCAAAATGTGACTGCCCAGGGTTGAGAACAGGAAGCAGAGTTCCAGCCTTACATGCCTCTCTGCAGCCTCTATCCTCCTGCCATCTCCCAAAAACCCCATACATTTTCATTATGTGCAGATGATACCCAGCTAAAACTTAAGTTATTCTACTCAGCCCCACAAATCTTAGAAACGTGGTGTCTAACCAGATACTTAATCAGGATGGCATTACCCTGGCCTGTGAGAAATCTTGGAGTCATTTTTGACCTGGATATGTCCTTCAATGCTCATATTAAACAAATATGTAGGACCGCTTTTTTGAATTTGCGCAACATTTCTAAAATTAGAAATATATATCAGGCTGTCCTAAAAGCTCCCTGAAAAGCTTTCAGCTGATTCAAAATGCTGCTGCTAGAGTACTGACAGGGACTAGAAAGAGAGAGCAGATTTCTCCCATATTGGCTTCTCTTCATTGGCTCTCTATTAGATGCAGAATTGAAATAAAATACTACTCCTCACATACAAGGGCTTCAATTATCAGGCCCTATCTTAAAGACCTCATACAGTAGTACTCTATCAACCTAATACAGTATTTCGCTCTCAGACTGCTGGCTTACTTGTGGTTCCTAGGATACTTAAGAGTAGAATGGGAGGCAGAGCCTTCAGCTTTCAGGCCCCTCTTCTGTGGAACCAGCTCCCAGCTTGGATTCGGGAGACAGACACCCTCTCTATTTTTAAGATTAGGCTTCAAACTTTCCTTTATGATCAAGCTTATAATTAGGGCTGGATCAGGTGACCCTGAGCCAGTCCTTACTTATGCTGCTATCCACGGGTTTCTGGAAGAGCACACGTAGGCTGCCATGACAGACTGCTACTTCTGCTGTACGGTTTTATACTTCCGGTTACCCAAAGTCAGAGCCAGAGTTAATGACAAAAATCGTTTACTTTGTGCTGTAACGGGCGGCTTTATTAGTTGGAACATGAGCTCGGATTCAACTTGTGCTGTTGTCGGTTGTCACTACATCAGTCTGTACATTTTTTCATTATTTTATTCTGTAAATTTGTTCTTTTTCCCCCAAATTATACTACCCAGTTGCACATCCTATTACTGTATTTTTTCCTTATGTTTTAAGTTTTCCTTTAATGTACAGCCTCTTATTTTTTTACGTTATTTTATTTATAGTGTGACACTACAGCATACAGCCTACACAAAGCTTTAACATGTAAACACGTAGCAGTTAGCAAGATGACAGCTGCGTGTCTCCTCGATCACAGCTTTCAGCCAGTCCAGTGTTTCTGTTTCAGTGATCTGAACACTCTGATATCCAGATCAGTGATTTACCTTCCACAGAATAGCTGCAGCATCACTACATGATTTCCCTAATCAGAGATACAGGAACAGCTGACTGTCTCCACCACTCCACTTTCCTTTAGCATGACCCATGCTAAGCGCTTAGCTTGGCCGATGCTCTGGCTCGGCTCTACAGCTGCTTTAAGGAAAATAACGTTGCCTTGTTTGTTCAGCATTACTTTATTGATTTTATTGCTTTGAAGGTAATCTGGTGCTCTTATAATTACGAGATTCCTCGCCATCAACACCTTTGGAAAAAACAAGGTAATTGATAATGTGGATGTAGCTGACTTTGGGCCATAATTTCATGTCATTCATGTCAAGTGACGGGTGAGGCACTGTTACCTCGCTGCTTTTTAAAACATCCTTGCAATGTATCCACCTCCGATGTGGTACCATTTAGGCCAGGTAAAAGAAACTGCAGTGTCAAAATGTTTCAATGAACGGCAAGTGTGTAAACGTAAACAACAGCGCAAATGGAAGTAAACTACCGGCTTCTGCTATGAATTATGGGTAATGACGCGAAGTCAGGAATACTGTGGATAGGCCCAGGCTGCTGGGGGGGGGGGGGGGGGGTCTCCATGATGCACACTTTTTGCTCTGTTTATTAGTGTTGTGCGATACTGCAAGATTTGGTGTCGATCCGATACCAAGTAAATACAGGATCAGTATCGATACTGATACTGATAATATTGACTGAAAGTGATACGATACTTTTAATAATTATGAAGAATTTTCAGTTTTCATTTCATCCCTTTAGATAGAATTGTGCAAAGTTTATACGTAAATAGAAAATACTTTATCAAAATAAAAGTTTTTGTTCTGAAACATTAGAAAAGTAACAAAACAATTTTCCCCATTGTGATGTCTGGATTTTTTTCTTAAATAAAGTGTACAAAATGATCACTCAAGAAGAAATTGAAACTTTTTTTTCAGGTAGTGTTCACAAAGTATAATACAAAAATAAATTAAAAAATCCATTCACTAATTTTCTGGATTTTTTCTTAAATAAACAAGTATAAAATTATCACTGCAACATTATAAAACATTAACACTTCGGGCCCCCCCCCCCCACTTCCAGCCTGCAATTATTGTCAGAAATATAAGACAATTTGGCCCTTTAAGTTACGTTTTTGACATTTCGCTAAGTCCTTTTAGTTGGAGGGGAAAGCAAAATGTCAAAAAAAAGAAATATAAATTAAAGGGCCAATTGTCTTATATTTTTGACATTAAATCACGGGCTGGAAGTGGCCCGTAAAATATGTTACGTGTGACGTGACAGTATCAAAACACTGTGGGGAGGGGAGGAGCAAAGTGTGCCTGCTCTGTGCTTTGACAAGGAGCGGGTCTTCAACCACTGTTGCCAACTTGGCGACTTTGTCGCTAGATTTAGCGGATTTTCAGACCCCCCTAGCGAGTTTTTTTTATTTCAAAAAGCGACTAGCGACAAATTTAGCGAGTTTTCTCGGTGATGTCGGCGACATTTGGAGAGTTTTTTCTTAACCTGAAATCCTCCGCTATCGCCGTGTTTTGTGTACATACAGCCTTCGTACCGCGTCCGTTCAGATGCTTTGGCATCGCCCGGACCCCCAAGAGTACCTGGCTGTTGGTATGTACCATAAGTCACGTCACTTTAATAGCGGAAGTGGGTCTGTTCGTGTCCTCGTGATGCAGCCGGCGGGTACGACGCCGCATTGAGCGGGTGGGCCCGTTGCTGTGATATGTCAGCATATCCAATAACCAATTATGCAAATTAGGTGATGACATCATATAGTGACTTTTAGGACAGCCAATAGCTACTTTCCTTACTGAGGAGTTGGCAACAGTGTCTTCAACAGACAGTCAGCCTGCATCTTTGATGAAACCACAGCACTGCATACAGGAGAGAAACTGAAGCTAAAATATCGATCTTATTACACTGGTATTGATCAATATCAATGCCAACGTTGGTATCGATATTATCGATATTTGGATCGATCCCCCCACCACTACTGTTTATACTTCATTCTGCATTTAATCATTAGTTGTCATTAATCTCTGTCTCTCTTCCTCAGCCTCAACCAGTCGCGGCAGATGACTGTCCCTCCCTCAGCCTGGTTCTTCTTGGGGAGGTTTCTTCCTGTTATTGTAAGGTAAAGATCCTACAATAATTACAGAGAAAACCCAACAGTCAAAATAACCCTCTATGAGCAAGCACTTAGCAACAGGGGGAAGGAAAAACTCAGTTTTAACAGGAAAGCCTAGTATTTTTATGTTTTTGTAATTGTAGTCTGTTGTTTAATTTCTCAAGTTTTGTTTCTAAGTTTGCTTATAGTTTATGTTCTCAGTTTGTTATAGTTTTCTGTCATAGTTATTTGTATTTAATTCCTGTTTCCCTTAATTAAACATAGCGTCATGTCACTGCGCTTCCCCCACCCCCCTCTGAACGGTTGGGAGGCAGAGACAGTGGCAGGAGTCAGAAACTCTTCTGAATGATGTTAAACGGCCTGTCAGGAATGTTGAAATGAATATGCCTTTTTATAACGTCTTGTTGTCAGTTTACTTTAATATATAGAAACCAAATCTTTTTCAGTCATCTTAATCCTGGGATGGTCACTCGTCCAATATTTAGTTTGCTAGTACCAGTGCAGCCACCTGATAAAATAAGCGTACAGCCCTGGAATGACATGAGCTGTGTCCAAATTCAGGGGCTGCATCCTTTGGAGGCCACATTTGTAGGTCAAATAGGTCACAGCGAGGTGACGAAGGCTGTCCAAATTCTAAGACTCCTCCAAATGTGGTTCGTTTCTCAAATTTGAAGGATGGTTCTGGTGTATCCTTCCTGGCCTACCATATCCCATGATTCATTGCACATCAAAACTCAAACAGAACAATGGTGGAGGATAGCAGCCAAAAAAGTTTGAAATTTGACTGTTTTCTGTGAAACAAAATAAACTTTTAAGATGTTTTCAGAATGTAAATGTGTAAACCTCAAATATCAGCTCGTTTTACCAAGATATCACTTAATTGCAAAAAGTGCTCCAACGTTTTCGGAGATGTCCGTTGCCACTGCTCTACCAGCCAGCTCGCCTCACTAACTGTCAGCTGACCAGGCTATTGAGGCTCGCTATACCCGGCGAGAACGCCCGACTCCCAAGTGGAAGTAAAACACAGATATAACTCACTCAGATGATCTCTAACGGCTGGTGTTTGGTTTATTTGTTCCTGAGCAAATTGGTTTGGCTAAAATTAAATTTAAGCAACATAACTGGATAGTTTTATTAACCATTAATGCCTCACTAGAGAGCTGTTAATATAGTTAGAAATTAATCATTCGCTCAGCTGTATTCCTTGATGTTGAAATGTGTTATGCTATCTTGACAGCTTATTTTGAATTAAAGAATTAAAATTAAACCACAAAAAAGGAGCAAAAGTTCGGCTCCATTATAACAGCTGCTTTTCCACAGCTGTACTTTGCACTATCACGGTTGCTGTGCAACATGAGCTACGCTGACGTGAGGGCAGGCAATGCAGATATGACAGTCCAATTTCACAGCCGTTCACCTCCGGCCTTTGCGGTCTTCGTGGACTGCAAATGACCTGGTCTACGTAGGCCGGGTCCTTCGAAGGATGCAGCCCCTGAATTTGGATACAGCTATGGTCATTATGCTTGTTAAAAGACTCAAGTCATTTTGTTTGGTGGTTTTCCCACATCTTACATAAAACATATACATCTGTAAATTATACATGCAATAACATAGGTGTACACAATGCTATTTTTCCAAGAAATGTTTGAAAAAGAAAAAAGTAAAAGATCAAATAGCATTTTTTTATGCTTTGCTCAGAGTATTTACAGATCTGTCAGTTTCCGATATGTGTCCCCCCCCAATAGTAAACTCATTCTTACGCCCTTGGCATGGAGTAACATCAACTACCGGGACAGGTAACTAAATCACCTCACTTGCCCCACAGAAATAAATCCCTGTTGGGGAAAAGGAGAGATGCTGTGAGATCACAAGACGACCAGTGTGAGATCTGAGATTCAAAATTGCGGCAGCAGCTGCTAGTTGAGACTTTTTAACTAAGCTAATTACATTTGTATTTTCAACTCAAACGAATAAACAACGATGATGTTTGACAACATTATACAGAGTTGAGGAACTCGAGGATTTCATTAATTTATATTATGACAGCGCATCATGGTGCATTCCAAAAAACACCTGGATAACCCAACCAAGAAGGCTAGAAAGAAGAGGAAGACTGATTTCGCAACTGACACCAAGGACTTAATCCCAACTGACATTCAGGTAAGTGTTTTAGAGTCCATCAATAAGAAACTAGAGATCCTAGCCATGCTACATCTGGAGATCAAAGATTTAAAATCAAGCGTGGAATTCACGCACCAGCAAATAGCCGATCTTCAGAAGGACAATGCCGAGTTCTGTGTCAACAATAATGGCGCAAATGGAAACTCTAAAAATAGAGAAAAAAATCCTTGAAAGAAATGGTCCTCAACATACAAACCAGAAGTATGTGGGACAATTTGATCTTCTCAGGAATCCTGAAAATACACCAGATAACCCAGAAACACTGATTGAAAACTTCATGCAATCTGCTCTGAAGATCCCGACAGAAACTGTGAGTGCCATCTCATTCCACCGCATTCACTGACTCAGACCCAAGGAGGAACCAGACCACAACCCATTATTGCATATTCTGAACATTTTGTCATGGATCCAGCTGCCTTGCTGCCTTGTGTCTGGTACTCTGGCCTTTCTATAAACCAATCCTTGTGGTCACAGGCACCTGTCATCCACAGGTGCCTGTGACCTGACCGGTTCCGCAGCTGCTGGCGATTTGATCACCACCCAGCCTATTTAAGTAGAGGAGGTCCTACACTCGATGCCAGATTGTTACTTACCCCGAATCAGTTGAGAAGCAGGCTATCTTGTGAGTAGAAGTTTTTCCCACTAAACATCAACTGACCCTCTGACTCCTTTTCTCCTAGAGACTGGAAAGCTGGAGTGTGAGCCACAGCGTGAATGAGCAGAAGTGGAGTGTGGTCAAGGATCAGCTCAAGAGAGGCATTCTGTTTCATGGAGGAGCATCCCAGGGGAGTCCTGCCCTCCACCTGTTGCCAACCAGTCTCAGTTAAACATTTGTAGTGTAAATAAAGCCCTTGAAGTGTCACTTACCCTCTGCATTTTTGAGTCCTCTCTCCACCATGACACATTTCAAGAAAAAAGAACTCATTAAAAGCAAAGCGCGTGAACCTGTTAACTGGCCGCTCCAAAATCACCAAAAACGCCTGAAAAAGCATACCCAAATTAAATCAGCTGCTGTTCTTGAACTCTTTGGAGTACATGCAAAAGCTTGGTCTCTTTGTGAAGAAGACAAGCTATATTATTCATTTTTGCAGTCAAAAATGCTGTAACTGTAATGAGTATGTAGCTATTAAGTTTGGAACACAGAAAAATTAGACAATTTTTGCCTCGCCTGGATTTTTCCTGTTTGTTTTCATATAACTACACACTGAGTGTAGAAGGTATGGATTGGAAAATATAATGAAGCTGTAGAATGAAGTCTTTTTACCGTGTATTTCAAATTTTATCAAGATAGCACAAAAACCTACTGTTTTGTAAAGGTTTTTGTGTGTTGATGTCCAGGCGTGGTCTTACATGTGCCATTTGGAGACATCAAATGGCACATGTGAGACAGCCTTTGTTATACAGACTTCAAATGGCTGTAACTCCTCAATACTTCAACATACAGTCATCAATGAGGCTCTAATCAAAGATACTACCCTGAGGAATCCTCTGCTAAACACAAAGTTACTGATAGTACAAATTAATTATAATTATAGACATATAAATCAGAGGTTGCCCTAATTTGTAAAAGAAGGAAAATGTTAGGCCTTCATTCACAAAAAACCCCAGTCTATTTTCAGTGATTCCTTCACACACCCAAAATAAATAAATTGTATATTGATCAAAAGTTACAGTAAATGTAAACACTGCCTATTCACATAAAATAAAAAACCACAATCCTCCAAATAGTCCTTCTCTGATACACAACTTACAACCCCCTCCCAAACAAATACCCGCACCCCCACAAACAAAACAACTTACACAAAGCATAAAGCTTTTTGTAAAACTTTAGACCAGGGGTATTCAAATAAAATTTAAAGAGGTCCAGTCAGACAAAATTTCATGAGGCCAAGGTCCGGAAGTCCAACTATTTAATGTGATATATATATATATATATATATATATATATATATATATATATATATATATATATATATATATATATATATATATATATATATATATATATAAGGTTTTGTTAGTTTTCAGAGCATTAGTTTTTATGTTTGGTTTCATGCTTAGTTTTAGTTTAGTTTTCGTCAGTTTTAGTTTTTCATACTTTGTCAGGTGCAGAGTGACTATTGTGTAATAATAACTCGACAAAAGATACCGTTTAAAAAATTGCATTCAACAACCAACTGTTCACAAAATAGCAGCACTACGTGTTTAATGTGTGTAATATTAAGGAAACACATGAACATCAACAAGGAGAAACATAAAGAAAAACATGAACTCCAAAACTGAATAAACTCTACAACAAACTTCAGGGTCAGTGCAGGACACGTGGTGTAAAACATCAGAACACAGTGAATGTTGGACAAAAAAAAACTGAACTCTTTGAAGGAGTCAAAGCTCAAATCCAGCTGCATCCTGATGTTCTCACCACATGAAGCTGCTTCTGTTTTGGAGCTGCTCGGAGAGCTAGCTTTGCAGCCTCTGTACACAACCATTAAGTGGCCAACCATTTATGCTTGTGTAGGTGGATAGTGTGTGTTAATTACCTTGCAGTCGCGTGCTGGTGTTTTATATGCGGTTCCAGCTGGGACTTTTATGGTCCTCGCTCTTTGTGCTCAGTTTTTTGGCTGCAAACATATTTGTCCCTGTTTGTCCACTTTCTTCATTTCCTCACATCCATTCTGACAGTCTCAGCAGTCTCCCTCCAGGAATTTGCTGACATTTGTGAGTCCCTATATTGATGCTTTGATTATTATTCCTGATTGTTATTCTCTCACTGATTAATTCAAACACTGCAGCAAAAAGTAGCCAGAAACGCACAAGAACTGAACAGGTTAATCACAACCTTGTGGGCTGTGTGGACCCGACATGTAGTTCGATTTCTTCGGAGGTGCACCTCAGGTCATGTTGAAGGATCAGTGCGGTTTCTCGGCAGACCGCTGCCATTACTTTGCGGACCGATGCGGTGAGCACACACACGCACGCACACAGTTGCCCGATGGCGCTCCCAGCTTAAACTGTTAGAGCAGAAAAAAATGATTTCATATGAATCCACAAGGGTTTTTTAATAAAATTACGAAAACAAAGGTCATTTTATCTATAATTTCTCTTAGTTTTAGTTAGTTTTGTAAACTCACAATACTGTTTTTTGCTTTTAATTATAGATTTTATTTATTTCAGTTAATGAAAATGTTTTTTTCAGTTTCAGTTTTCATTATTTAGTTCGTTTTCATTAACTATAATAACCCTGTTTGCTCCAAAGTTTACCAGCCGGCAGGAACCAGCTTGGTGGTTATCACGTGGTATAGCCAAACCCGCATGCAATTGGTCAGTGAGTTTCCTTGGACACTTCACTACTGTAAAAGGACTGTAAAAGCTGCACCGGTAAACCAGAAAGCGCTCAACAAGATTTTAATTAAGTGGTTATTTCTGTTTTGGTATTAGGTTCGGGTCCGCTTGAGACATCACTTCGGTCCGAATCCGGACCGAGGTCCCCCTATTGGTGATGGCTGGTCTAGTCTGTCATATAAAAGCATCGGAAGGGCGACCGGCAGCATTACTGTGACGCTATGAGGCTTCAAAGTCAGAGATCGCTACAAACGTCCCGCGGGCGGGACACTGCCAGTTAACAGGTTAAAAGGAACATCATTTGGCATGAATGATCAGTTTCCTGAGGAAATCAACAACAGGCACAAAATACTATATCCCATTCTAAACAGAACAGACAAAAGGGCAAACGGGCCTCCCTTAGCTTCACTTGTCACTTTTCTTTTAATGCACAGCATTGGCTTAGCACACACACACACACATAAGATTCATAATAATTGTATTTATGTAGAGCACTATATATCTCAGTACAGGTGTTGGGAGCAGGCTGGATTGGTAGTAGGAGGTCACATAGCAGGTCTGGTCGGGCCACCCCACTGCCCTCGCATACTCTCCCCTACCTTACCTGCCTTCCATTTTAACTCGTCTCACTAGTCACTTTACACAGGTAGGTGGGGTTCACACTTAAAAATAAATAAATTCCAATCAGGCAATTGGAAAATGCATAAATTATAATAGTTTATGTCTGTTCCCCAATCGGGAAATTGGGGAACAGACTAAATCATTAATACATGGACTCCATATATTATATATGACAAAGAAATGAAAACTATATATATATATATATATATATATATATATATATATATATATATATATATATATATATATATATATATATATATACGCACACACACACACATGCGCACTCGCGCACATACACACACACACACACACACATGCGCACTCGCGCACATACACACACACACACACACACACACACACATACTCCAAAAAAAAAGGGGGGGGGGGGGGCAATGATGTATTAAAAAAAATACAAATCAACAGATACCTCAGCCTGTAGCAGATTGGTATTTCAGTTTCCTGCCTGTTCCAGCTGCATGACCAGGGTGCCTGTCAGGATTTTTTTTCTGAAAAAAAGAAAAAGAAATCCTTGTTGGGCTTTTTTAACTTTAAACCTCTCAGAGTTTTCCTCTATGTTGGCTAATGTGCCAGTAGCTAATGTGTAAATTAACAGAAACAGCAGTTACCTTCATTGAACATGTAATTCCATAAATGAAGGCATATTTGACAGAACTGACCCTGTTTGATGAGCCGTTGTCTGTAGGGGGCCAGATCCTGTCTGGAGGGCCAGAAATGAGTGACAGGGTGAGGCAGATCGGGAGTCTTTTGCTATCTGGGTAGGTGGCCAATAGAGACAGCTAAGCCCTTCAACTGTTCAGGACACCTGAACATTAAAATCTCTGTTTTATTTCCATTTTCATTCACCAATTCTTTAGGTCATTCAGGTAGTTTAAAAAAAAAATCTGCAACGAATTGGGATCATTAAATCCATCCATCCTTTTTCTTCCACTCATCCTTTTCAGGATCGCAGGGGGCTGGAGCCTATCCCAGCAGTCATGGGGTGAGAGGCAGGGTACACCCTGTACAGGTCACCAGCCTATCGCAGGGATAGCACAGAGAGACAGACAACCAGTCACACTCACATTCATGCCTATGGGCGATGTAGAAATAGCCCCACTAACTGCATGTCTTTGGACTGTAGGAGGAAATCAGAGTACCCGGGGAAAACCCACGCAGACACAGGGAGAACATGTAAACTCCACACAGAAAGGCCCCAGCCAAGGTGGAATCGAACCCGGGATCTCCTTGCTGTCAGTCAACAGTGCTAACCACCACAAATAAACATACACATTCGTGTGTGCACATTCAGATCCATGTGTGTAATCAGATTTGTACATATGTAAATAAATATGCAAGCTTGCATACTTATAATGGTTGAAAAGTCTTAAAGTTTTGTTCCAATAACTGAAAATACACACAAGTCATGAGTTACAAGTCAACCAGATTTTTAGTTGGCTGTTTTTTCCATATGACTTTTGCTACACTTCTACCGCAGCAGGTCTATGCAGCAATATGTACTCATGTGGAGAGATTTGTCTGTAATGGAACGTTCATTGACCCTGAGGCTCAGCCTAACATGCTCAGTATGTTCCACAAGGTGGTGTATTATTCAGTCTTCAAGCGTCACTTTTTTGTACTGATGCAAGGCAGGTTCAGGTGGAGAGTGGATTCACCATAAGCTCTGAGGCTGAACACCTCTGGCTCGGTACAACCATTCGGAACGTCCTGAAGAAGTCGTCACACTGTTTGCAGAACACTTCATGAACAGAAGTACAGAGGCTTCACCAGAAAATACAAACAGGAAGGCCAATAAAAAGTACACAGACAAGCCTCAGAAACTCTGGGAGAAGGTTTTATGGACTACTGAGACAAAGATGAACCTTTACCAATGTGAGAGAATGTCTAAAGTTTGGAGAAAGAAAGCATCTGCCCATGACTCCAAACATACAAGCTCATCTGTGAAACACAGTAGAAGTGATGTCATAGCTTGGATTTGCATAGCTCCTTCTGGGATGGGCTCATTAATCTTCATTGATGATGTCACGTGTGGTGGCAGCAGTACAATGACCTCAGAAGTCTATAGAAACATTTTGTCTGTCAGTTTAAAGAAAGAGGCAACCAAACTGATTGGGAGAGCCTTCATCATGCAGCAAATGACCCAAAATACAATGTCCCAACTACAAAGGAGTTCATCAAGGGCAGGAAGTGGAAGGTTTTAGACTGGCCTAATCTCCAGACTTATATGTAAGGTCTATAGAGCAAGCAACAATTAAAAGAGGCTCAATGAAAGCCTGGAAATGCATCACAAAAGAAGAATGCAAACATTTGGTGATGTCAGTGGGTCTCAGGATTGCAAACAAAGGATTTGCAACTTATTCACTATTTTAATGATCTTCAGTATCCTGCAGTGAGGTTATGCTGTCACAAATAGTTTTACTACAGTAATAGCCCCATATGGACTTAGTTTCTTTCTTTTTCACTTGATATCAATATTCTCATAACTATGAGTAGAGTACTGAGATGAGCTCTAGTTACAGTTAAAATTACGTAGATGCTCAACAAATATTAAATGTAAAGTGCAAAATAAAAGCTGAAAAGTTTAAAAACAATATCCAAATTGCTCGATTTCAAGAACTCAGAGAGAAAAAAATAATTGGAAAAACTCAAAAATAAAGCAGTTGATTGATTAAAAATGTAATATATTTCACATTAACTTCCCATCATAAATGTTTGTGAGAAACTTTGTGTTTGTGTGCTTGTTGCAGGAACCAAAACATCTTTCCTGTTGTCACACACAGGCACATAAACACCCAAAGCAGAGTCCCGAAGCTGCTCTGCAGAGCATCCTCCATGCTAATTGGCCTGTAGCTGCTTCAAGTCTCCAGAGTGTCCAAGTGTCCACAGGCCTCTGGGGTTGGGTCTTGTGTTGTGTCACAGTTGCTGTTGATGGGGATGAAACAGTCAGGATTCTCCTCCGAGACTTATTACTATGCAGCCACACAGTACAGATGATGAAAGAGTCCCCGTTGCCCCCTTGCCGTGACCCTGACATCAAACTTTATTTTAAAATGTGTTGCATCCTTTTTGGGACTCTAAACTAAAGAATTAAACTGATTTGAAGTTTAAAATTTTTTTGGACATTTTTTTATTGAACATTTTGGTATAGGACTCTTCACTTCATGTTATACTATACTGCGTTTCATTAGGTTATGAAACTACAGCTGATGCCTGTCTTGGTGGTGACAGTATTGCTAAAAAGGCTTTTAATTTCAAAAGTTTGAATAATCAGGCTTCATCTTATCTCAAAGACCTCATAGTACCGTATCACCCCAAAAGAGCACTTCACTCTCAGACTGGTGGCTTACTTGTGATTTCTGGGGTGTTTAAAAGTAGAATGGGAGGCAGAGCCTTCAGCTTTCAGATCCCTCTCCTGTGGAATCAGCTCCCAATCTGGATTCAGGAGGCAGACAACCTCTGTATTTTTAAGATTAAGCTTAAAATTTACCCCTTTGATCGAGCTTATGGTTAGGGCTGGATCAGGTGACCCTGAGCATTCCCTTAGTTATGCTGCAATAGCCCTAGGTTGTCTTGGTCCTGGGCTGTTTGCCCAGTGTTTTATGTGTTTTCTGTGAGGTTCTGTTTTTTTGTTGTATTTCTGCTGTGTTTGCTTACAGTTATATTCTTAGTTTGGAATGGTTTTCTGAATTCTGCTTTTAGTTATTGTTGTTGTATTCCATTGCTGTCTTCCCTTGTTCTTCTCATCTTCCCCACATCTCGGCGTTCCACTGTCTGGTTGTCCCCGTGTGTCATTGTCCCTTTTCTCTGGTGCATTTGTGTCTTGGTTGGTCACTTCCTGTTTTATTTTGACAGTCCCTTGTCCTGTGTGCTTTGTGTTCAGTTTTGCAGCAGCAGGGAACTGGCTGGCCAGGAGCAGAAATTTTGAATGCCTATTGGCAATTTGGGGAAGTGGAGACAGCTGAGGAGAATGACACAGCTGAACTAAATCACAGAAGACAAAACAAAGACAAATGTAATCATCGTGCTGAAGTCTGAAGTGTGTTGCCCTGGATGCACCAACTGAGTAAAATAAAACAATAGAACATGACATAGTTAACAGGCACTTATTTCTGGTCATTTACTTAGCACTCAGAACATCTGAATACGTCATGGAAAGGAAACAATTTGTCCAAATTGCCCAGGTGATGGAACAGGTTTCTGTGTAATGCAAAAAGAGCTTAAGCACTCCTGCAACTAACACTTTTTCTCTCCCCTATCAATTAACATGTGGAGGAGTGATGACTAACATTGAATAATCTAATTGGAAAATTTAAAGTGACAGTGCTGTTTAGGTTAGGGCCTTTTATACAAGGAATTTTGAAGATTGGCCTATAATTAGCTAAGACATCTGGGTCGAGTGATGACTTTTTAAATAATGGTTTAACCTTAAAAGCCTGTGGTGGCAATAAACTATAATGATTAAACAAACCATTGTGTCCTGTCAACTTGTTGGGTGCAGATTTTATGTGTAAACTATTTGATATTCTTATATGATAAATCCTGTTTGATTAGACTACAAGTAGACAAAGGAGAAAGTAATGAAATTACTCCAATCATTACTCCAAACTTATTGGCAATTATGGCAGTTATGATTTTGATCCAAATCTTGCTGGAAGAACACAGTGAGTTAGAAACAGGCTTTTGTGGAGGAAACAGATGGTTAGAGTGGGTGTTGTATTCAGGAATTAATAAATTTAATTGTGTTGTATGTTCAGTAGCTAGACCTCACTGGACCACATTTCCATTTCTATTAAATTTAAGTATGGACCCTAAATGTCATGGTCCTGGGTCTAGGACCCAGTGTGTTTGAGTTTTTGGACTTTTGAGGTTATGTTGCCTTATTTTCTGTGATCCATTGGTTTGGTTTCTTGTTTCCATTGGAGTATGTTCAATCATGTTTCAGTTCTGTGCTTACTTTGGTCTTGTGTATGGTTTAGTTATGTTTTGTTCCCCCATTATATCTCCTTGTGTCAAGGCTGCATTCTTATCTGTGTTTACATGTTTTCTGTTTTACTTTGTTAGCTTTGCTCTTGTCTGTTCATGTTCAGTTTTGCTTCCTTAGTCTTGTTAACCAGATTCTGTGCAGCTGTGCTCCCTGGTGTATCCTATTTCCCTGATTACCCTGGTGTGTATTTATTGTCTGCGTTTCCCTCAGTTTGTTGTGATGTTGTCATAGTGTTCCCCCTGCTGTGTGCATTTCTGTCTGAGTGGTTTTTGAAGTTTATGCTGTTAGCCCCATCCAGTTCTATTCTCCCTGTGTTTTTCCAGCATTAAAGCTGAGATTTTTGAGTTTCAGTCTGTCTCCGGAGTCCTACATTGGGGTCCTCAACTTGCCTTCCACAGCAGTTCATGACACTAAAGGCCTGCAGTGCATGGCTCAACTCTTTAGCTATAGACAGCTGGGGAAGAATCCAAACTGTACATCATTGGACTGTCTTTTCCGACCAGTGCCTGTCACCACTCCCCGCACTTTGTCTTCCACAGGAAACTACTGCTCCTTTACTAGGACCAATATATTTGCCATAAGATGTAGGCAGGGGTGAAAACAGTAAAGTAGTTTTAAATATATAACTTTACTGTTGCGTTCCTGTATAAGGCAGAAATTAGAAGCACTTAACAACAATAGGAAATTTTTTTTTTTTTCTTTTTTCAATTGTTAAGGAACTGGGATCTTTGCACACACTGTACACTTAACACAACTGATGACCACCTCCACACATTCTGGCTCTGTCCACCAATAAAAAAACTTCTGGAAAGAAATAATCACCAGACTTTCTCAAACCTCAGTCCTCTTGGCAACCACTGTGTTTTGGAGGTAAATGCGCTCTCGTGTAGCGTAAATCAAATCTCTGGTCATAAGCAGTGCTGTGTTGATGAAATTGAGCAGAATAACATGAAACGCAATTAGTGAATCTCTCATTGCTTTTAATTGGGATATTTTGTATTGAGCAGACAGACATTAGCCTGTTAACTGGCCACGACCTGTCGGCAGGACAGGTGTAGTGCATTTTATATTTGATTGACGCCTCATTCGGCCAATCATGTTAAGAAATGGGTTTTCCAGAGCCAGTAATAACCAGAGGGGGTCACGTAGCTTTTTCATGTGATTTTGGTACGGCCAGTTACATGATTGGCCGAATGAGGTGTCAATCAAAATGGGAGGGTCTAGCCTGTGATAAAAAATGCACTACATACGTGGCTAGTAAACAGGCTAAATGTATCGGTGAATGTTTTAAAGGCTGGCTTTTGATGAAAGCCTCAAGCTCTATTCTATTCAGATCTATTCTGACCCAAAGTGCAGCCGTGACCGGTTCTGAATGACAGCTTTACAGCAGACAGCTGCTCCCCCTCTTCCAGGTACTGCATACCAGCGCAGAATCTTTTGGTGGTACCGGACCGGCTTACTTTCACCCCTGGGTGTAGGGCATTTGTCTCAGGGGAGTGGGAACGCTCCTTATGTGACAATTGCTTACACTAGAGTGATAACTTCTCTTCTGCTTTCTGTTGCAGTAGCTGTGGCTCTACTACATTCCCTGCATCAAAGGGTTTGATACTGCAGTGACCAAGACCCTTGTGCACCAGGCTGTTGGTGATAATGACAATGAAGGGTGTGGGGAAAAACCGAAAGGAGAGCCATGCCTGGAAACTGCAGTTACTAAACAAGACATGCATGATTAGTATAAATATGAGGGTAATGTTAGAAAAATAAGTTCTGTAGTTATAGTGATCATCTAGTTATAATAATCACGCTTATATGAATTGTTTTTTCAGTAACTGGTTTCATGTTTGTAGCTGTGAGTGCAGAGTAGGCGAAACTAACCTGTCAGCGGCCTTCCTTCTTATCTGCACTTTCTTCTGTGTATAAAATCATGCCTTAGATTTAATCACGTGTATAAAATGCTCTGTGAGGCTTCCTCAAGTGTGCAGTCTCATGAAGCTGCCTAGCTGATGGTTAATGCTTGCTCTTGTACCGGAAGCTTAACTTGTGTGCCTGGTCCTTGGTAGAATTCCTGAATTTATCTGACAGCTTCCATATTGAACTTTGTGTGTGCAGGCCTTTGGCACAAGCTTTGAAATCTTACAGAGCAGATTTAATATGAACAATGTGCCCAACATGCTGCGCATGTTTTTATCATCATTTTCTTACATGATAGCTGCTTGTCAATTCTGTGGCATATGGCTTAAAAATGATTGCAATTCAGAGTATGTGTAAAAGACTGATATTAAATGCAGACCTTTTGAAATAAAGTTTCCCACCACCCTTATTTCATGAACAGCCTGTTTTAATCTGTGACTACAGGTATCCATAATGCTTATGAATAAACACTTGAACTGGCTTCGAAATGGTTGTGTACACATTGTCATCTCAGATTACCCATAGGTGTATATTTAGTTGTGCATAATGTATGCTGTATGATCAATAGATATCTACACTTTAGTATCTCAGACTGCAATGAAGACAGTATTTTAACCCTTCATGACCTATGATAGAAAAAGTCTGGCAGACCATATCTTTACATTCATACATGTTGTAGTACCATCTTGTGGAATATTATACCACACATAGCCTTTGTGTGTATTTGATTGGTTATTCAATTTTTTTTTTTTTTTTAGCAATTTATTGTATGTATATAGTTCAATCTTTAGGTCTTAAAAGGGGGAAAATTCTCAGTGGGATGACAGTGAGATGCGAGTGTGTGTGCTCTGTTTGTATTTTAAAAAACATGAACTATAGCATGAAAGATCTGATTTCTGAGGACCTCAGAAATCGAGTTATTGATGCTCAATAGGATCTAAAATGTTGCAAAAATCACCTCAGAAGACTTTGGAGGTCCTCATTCCACTGTCAAACTCAGTGAATTCAAAAAGAGGAAATTCAAGAACATCATCGCCCTCCACAGGAAAGACCTAACAACAAACTCCAAAATCCACACAAAGAAAATTTCACTCATCCCATTTTAATTGACAGCTAATAGTGGACATGTCAGGCTTTAGTTGCCTAGGTAACCTTTCCATATATTTTGCTTATATATTTTCTCATCACTAGTCAGTCAATACTATCCTTAACTCCCATTTTTTTAAAAATGTTCAACTAATAGTTGAGTTAACTCAGCATCCATCAGTCTCTGATTTCCACATCAGTGATAGTCTCATGCTTTCAGTTAACCTCTAAACCTCTCAATATCCACCAGGTCATCAGTGTGACTTTTAGTTGCATACTTATTTAGTAAAATTTCAGAAACTAGATGGCATTACATTTTCAATTATGAGATTTTCCATTTGGTTATTCCAAACATGTTAATTGAGCCAAACTCCCAGATGGGATGCCAGTGACCTGGTGTGTGTTAAGAGCTTAAAAGGAACCCTGGGTAATTCCTAAGATCATTAGAAGTGATTTTTTTTTTTTTTTTTTTTTTTTTTTTTTTTTTGAAATGCATATTTTAAAAATGTTTCTCTGTGCAAAAATTGCTTCCAAATTTTGTTGGCCTTATAAATACTTTCAGGTTATATACCAAATCGGACACAGCAGGGTACACACAGATGATGATTCACAGAGTTACAGCTTTATCTTTAGTGAATGTTGTTCTGTATTCACAAAAGCAAATTAGTACGGAGTTAAATATGTTATATGAAATGGTCGAATAACATGAAGAAAAATCTCAATGTATTAGATCATACTAATAAGTTATATTTGATATAAGATTTTTACATGTTAGACGGATTTTAGACAGATTCAGTCCATACATTAAAGGGTTGAAGAGTGGCGGGCATGTTAGAAAATATAATGATAAAAATATCTTCAACATATTTGGTAAATTGTTCATGTTAAATCGGCTCTGTAGTATTTCAAAGCAGGCTCCAAAAGAGAAGTTGAGCAGTGACGCAAGGTGAGGCGTGCAGGTGCTGACGGCTTTCTGTCGAGTCTGTTTGGATCCAGAAAAACACACCTTAAGGATCCTCATGTAGGTGTACAGGATTACAATTAAAGGGCCAAAGACTGAGAAGGCACTAACAATGAGTCCATAGATGTTATTGACTGTGGTGTCAGAGCAGGCCAGCTTCACAATGGAGTGGTTGTCGCAGTAGACTTTGTTTATAATGTTTCCACACCGTTTTAAAGGAACAATCAAGGGCAATGTGAGAAAATTCACAAGAATTGGTGGTAACCATATTGCTGCAATAAGTTTGGCAACTTTGTTAAATGTCATCAATTCATTGTACTGTAGAGGACAACAGATGGCAAGATATCTGTCATAAGACATGACAGCCAGGTTTAAAAACTCGATACTTCCATAAGAGTACACACAGAAAACCTGCAGGAAGCACAGAGGAGCAGAAACAGTGTGAACATCAGAGAGGATCTGAACCAGGAGGGATGGAAACAGCCCTGTACTACCATACAGCTCATTTACAAACAGGCTGCACAGAAACATGTACATAGGTTCATGTAAGCTTCTGTTCACACAGATAACCACAATCAGCAAGACATTAGAGACTACTATAAATGCATATAGAGACATAACAATAATTAAATATAAGTATCTGAAAGGCCCAGTCTCAAAGTAACCAGCAAGTATGAAATCTGAAAGCTGTGTAGAATTCTTCATGAGCCTTGTTTTCATTCAATAACTAATGTTCAAGAAAGGATTCTTTACATTTTTGTGTTGATTTTGACTGGAAGCAGTAAGGCAGCTGTTTTTAAACTTGTCTGTATTGCATAATGTACAGCTAAAATTTCATAGACTATAAAAAAGTAAACAGAAGTCATCATACTATTAAACAGACTGAAAATGATGGTGTTTTGACACATAACCTCCTAAATATGCCCATTTTCCCCAAATTAATAGAACATTCCATTTACAAATTATGACTCAAAAACTGAAACTTTCAGCATGTCTGATTTCACCTGCTACCTGCCGGACTCACACTGAGCCTCTCTGAGCTGAGCTAAAACTCCGCTTCTGCTTCTTTAAAACTCTTATACACAGAGGACACCCACAGAAGCAGCGTGACCTCATTATGACATGTCACGCAAGTTTATGTTCATATTTTATTATTCCATACATCCATTTTCTTCCACTTATCCTTTATTGTCAGGGAAAAAAAGAACTTTAATTTAAATTTTAAAAATCTGGAAAAATAGACAATATTTCATTAAATATTAAAGCTAAAATTCTGTATTTTAATTTAATGTCCCACGTGTTGTAAAATTTCCAGTTATTATGTTAATATTCCAGCAGCTGGGATGCCAGAATGATAACTTTTTTTTTTTTTTTTTAACTTTTCTTTTGTTAACATTGCACTTTATAACAATGGTGTGAGTGCTACAGGGCAATAGTTGTTCAGGCATTTTGGACTGGCGTGTTTTGACACTGGTGGATGGAGGTGGATTTAAAGCATGTTGGCACAGCTGCCTGGGCAAGGGACAGGTTGAAAATGTCATTACAAATCCCACAAACTGCTCTGCACAGGGATGCCATCTGGGCCAGCAGTCTTGTGTGTATTGATCTCACTCAGTGCAGTGCAGACATCCATGGAGGTGAGTGTGAGGGGCTGGTGCTCAGCAGAGGTTCTGGTTAATGTCAAATGTCAATATCAAATTTATATGGTGCATTAAAACAACCAGAGTGAACCAAGTGTTTCACTGGCAGCCAAAAATAAAACATAAAAAAAATTAAAACACAAAATAATAATGTACATTGTAATTACAAGGTGTAATTACAAGATTTAACTTGAATTAAAAGCCAGAGAATAGAAATGAGTCTTGAGCAAAGACTTAAGTGTAGAAATTGTTTGGGCAGTTTTCATATGAAATGGTGATGAAATGGCATTCAAAAAACATGGGGCAAAAATTTTAAACGCTCAGTCACCCCTATTTTTAAGTCTAGGGGGAAAAAAAATCTAGATCTTGGAATAATGATGATCATCTGATTGGCAGACACTCCTGTCCTCTGACAGCAGTGTGAACATGAATAAAATCAGATAAATACACTGGTGCGAGTCCATTCAGAATCTTGAAAGATTCTTGAAATGTCTCCAGAGTCCTGGACCATTTGCCCACTGTATTGTGTGTTTTTGGCTTTGAAATTCTGTTATTGTTTAATTTCTCTAGTTGTGTTTCGTAGCTTGCTTTTGCCTCAGTTTTTTATGGGTCTGCAGCTTGTGTTTTCAGGTCTTACTTTAGTTAGTCATGTTCTTGGTTGTTTAGTTCGGTTTAGATTACTGGTTCCATTGTGTTTCTGTTTTCCTGTCTTATTTTTCCAGCCTTCTGTTACCTGTGTTGTGTTCAGTTTTGCTTCCCTTTGTCTCATCAATCTCCACTCCCCTCATGACCCTTTTTGTATTTAAGCCCTGAGTTTTCCTCTGTTCATTGTCATGTCCTCTTTGTCGGTTTCCCTGCTGTGCACATGTGGCGATGTTAGGGTGGATCTATATGTATCTAACATCAAATATATTAAATAATGCTCAGGAGAACAAAAGTCTGAAAATTAAGATGTTAAGTCACCTGCAAAGATCAACAATGCCACCCTGGGAATTTCACCCAGAGAAACAGATACCAATTCACTAAAAACAGGAAGGACACTCAGGTTTGTTTCACTTAGGACAGAAATGTTGTAAGATTATAAAAAAATTTTTACTGCAACAATAAGACAATAAAAGAAGCAATCGCATAAAAGTTAATTGGACTTGGAGCTGCGGCTTACCAGTGGCAAATGGGGTGCTTGAAGAGGAGCTGAAAATCACCAGCGCACACGTGAATACCTGGTCACAACACGCACACACAAAACTTAAGTGCCACACGGAGTAATATGCAGTCAGTCACGCTACACAAAAGTAGATCCCACCACCACAGGGCACCCAGACACGTCCCCAGCAGCTTGCAGCTCCTAGATAAAAAACAAATTACAATTTAATATAATTTAATGAAAGAATACACAAACTAGATAAAACAAAATGTATTAAAATAATAAAACAGTGTGGGTGAGGGATGAATCACCACACATGCACATTGTTAAAACCCAGGTTCTCAAATAAAATCCCCACAACCCGCTGTTCAAAACCGGCAGGCGTGCAATAAAAACAATAAATAAAAGCACACCTGCGTATAACAATAGTGCTAAAACCCTTCAGTGCCGCCCTAAAACCTCAAACCGGTTATACATTAAAAAAAAAAAAGAAAGGAAAACACAGGAAGATCACTATATCACCTATGCCCAACACAGACTCAAAATAGAGGCATCCTTTGGTCTTCCTGCTGGCACAACATCAAAGTTATCCCACTAATAAAAGAGCAGCGGGCATAAATAACCAGAAATAAAACACTTGTATAAAAGAAAAGGGGAAGGCAAAACAGCAGCACGCTGCAGCATTGTCTTGAGGAAGCGATGGCGGCACCGCGGTAAGCAATACGCCGCCGACCCAGCCCCAAACACCCTATAACAAACAATAGATATTAAAATGGTGACTGGCAAGGGCACTGCGCATAAACAAAAACCCACAGAACTACAGTCAGACAATGCCTGCGGGAACCGAATTGACCGGTATGGGGCTTCCCCAACTACTGCCTATAAGTTAAAACGTCAATAAGCTACAGGGTGAAATCGCGATACAATAAGAAGATGTATACCATACCTGAAGCTTATGGAAGGAGGGCTCCTAACAGGGTTACCACCAGCATGCTCTGTAAGACAGAATATCTGTCAGGGCCAGAACAACCAAACACAGCAACAATATGGACTCAGCCCTTACCTGCTAAGTTTTGGATTTAGTGCTGCTGGTCCCGTCCAGCCCTGTTATGTCTCTTTGTTTGCGGCTAATAAAAGCTAAAGTTTACGTTTACCCATGCCTGTTGAGTCCTGTGCCGGGGTCCTCTACCTGTCTGCCGCAACAGTTGAAAACAATTAATAAAATCTTAAAATAAATCCTAAAATTGTCAGGAAATCAGTGAATGAAGCTAAAACTGGAGTAATATGCTCACATTTTCTCATCCTGTTTAGAGTCAAGCTGGAGCATTTTGGACCAGTTGAAGTCGACGAAGAGATGACTGTTGTAAACTTACATACAAAGTATTACAGTAATCTAGTCTTGTCATAATAAGAGAATGCATGACTCAAAGTTGTTGTTGTTGTCAGTGATACAGACTGATAACAGACTGATGGATGCATGACCCTACCCAGATAACAAAGTAACTCCAGAATGGATCTGCCCAGATGCATCACAGACTCCGTAATGGATCCACAAACAAGGTCTGGATTGCAGTCTACTTACACAGCAGGACGGAATGGATCAGGATTACGGATCTGGAAAAGAGCATCCAGCCTGGAGCTGTTTCAGATCCATTGACATTCCAAGCTCAATTGGCCCGGATCTATCTCAGATCGCTCCTTGCGGCTTGTTGTTGTTGTCAGCAGTCCAGACAACTAGTAGCAACAACAGCTGGTTATAAGCTAATATACCAGCTAACTTTAGGCTCGAGTGCCCTAAAATCCTACTTTCTCTCTGATTACATTATCACTTCATATGAGAGTTTATTCCCAAAGTGTAGCAGTTCAGTCATAGATCCACTTCAATAACAGTTTCACTGATAGAGGCTAACAGCGGTATAAACACCAGTGCTTACCAACAGAAAAAGGTCAGGATGCCTTTAGCAGCTCACCTCAGTATCACTGACACTGGTCAGCAGAGCTTCACTGACTTACTGACTTGTATTGAACTCCTTTCACAAAGTTTTCCAGCCTCCTCCAGAGTAAAAAAGTGGACACTTCTCACTGACAGCTGAGTTAATCAGTGGACTGACAGCAGCACTCACTATGCAGAATATTTAACTGACAAACATTTCTAAGTTTTTTTGGATCTATTTTTAGTTGATATTATTCAATATATTAAAACATAGTGTACAAAAATGCTTTTATAAACAAACAGCAGCAGAACCTCACCAGTCAAATAATTTTAGTTAAATGTTAGAGCCACAGTGGGTTTAAAATACTAGTAACTCTGCTATGGCTGTCAGAGAACCATCTATCAGTGAAGGCTGAGATTAGATCAGATTATTTTAACGTTTTGAGTGTAAACATTTATAATGTTGTTTTTTGTTTGTTTTTTTTTTTTTGTTTTTTTGCCTGGAAATCTTATGAAGCATTTTGAATCCAGTAAAACAGAAATAATGAAATCCTCCATAAAAAAGTGAGGTTAAAGCAGCCCATCAGGATGATGTTTACTGTCAATACAGACTGAATGTACCAGTAGTAATACACATGTGGCAATCATGATTTATGACTGACAGGTGGGTCAAAAGGTCAATGCGCGTACATGAGCGTGCGCGTGCGTGTCTGATCATGCGTGATCGATTGATTTATGATTATTGGGGTGCAGATGTGTGAGTAGGGGGGTTAACCTAACAATTGATCCCAAAGTCTTTCCCCCTAGCTATCATTACAAGAGACTTCATCAATGGGAGTCAATAACCAAAACACAGTTGGTGCTGGTGAATCTTCCACCACACTGCTTAAATAAAAACTCATTGTTAAAAGAAAAGTGAATGTCCGAACTCATCAAAGGGTCATTCTCCCCAGGACACTGAATACAATGCTAAATAAAGGTAATAGCAGACTCCTGCAGACTGTCATAAAACAGACACTGCCTGTTGAAATCCTCTTTCCCACGGGAATAGCATATCAACAGTGCAGGGGTTACAAGTGAGTTACATAAAGAAAGAAAGCCTGGTGACCCAGGGGTTCCACACCAAAGGGTAAAAATATCTGTTAGCAGATTCAGCCGGAACCCAAGGTTTATTTTCACACACCAACGGTTTTACTAAAAGCCCATGCAGTGATTAAATAAATAAATAATATACCAATATCCACTACATTTCCCATCAAACAACTCTGCGTCATGTTGCTTTACAACGTCACATCCAAGCGACAGCGATCAGCCTTTTGTTTACGGTTTGTAGTGTTTAGTGTTTTTACATTTCCAGCACTAGTTTCTTAAATCGTATTGTGGTTATTTTTAATCTGATTTTCCCATCGGTGACTTCTCAGGAAATAATGATAATATACACGTGTCGGAGGATCCATTCTTCCATGGCAAACAATGGGATAGTGAAAAAAAGGAATGCTCTGGTTTCAAAACAACAGGATTGTGAGGGAAAAAAAACAAAAGCTCTGACGGGTTTCAGAACAATGGATCATTCACCCATAAAAAAGGGTTGTGGTTTATAAAACAAGGGTAGTGGGAAGATCGTCTCAAACACTAACGCTCGTTGTGATCAGGTTCGCAGCATTTTTCCTCCTTTTTTTTCAGTGAGTCCACCGATTCGCAACTCTGTCTTTTCCCAGTTTTTCACCAACTCCGGTGCATCGGTACACTCTCTATCTTTTAAATGGATTCAGGTATGCAAATTCTTTTACACAAAATTATGTGAACCAAACTGTATAACATCTCATTTCTTTTTTTAAAAATACACAGTTTGATTTTAGACAATCGCGCTCAGAATCGTCCCATCAGAAGTGTGCGTGATGAAAGACGTGAGTGGTTCCAATGCCATAATATATATATATATATATATATATATATATATATATATATATATATATATATATATATATATATATATATATATATATATATATATATATATATTACTTTTGTCTTAAAAATAAAAAAACTTTCTATCTAATGTTCCTATGTACACCAGATTATTTCATCTTACCTTACACGAATGGAGCGGGAGAAATAATAAGGAGACCATTGGGCGAGTTGAGGGTTGTTCCAAACCATGAGTCTTTTTTCTTTTTTTAACACTGTATGTCTGAATTAAAATCCATGCGTTTTCTCAAACCCATACTTTTTTTTTTTTTTCACAGCGTTAGCTGACTCGTCAAGAAATTTTTCTGAAAATCGTGGGTAAGTAAAGCAGTTTTTTTTTTTTTTTTTTGTATTTATATTTGATTTTATCATGTGATATTCATTCATTCATTCCACAGGAGACCGTTTCATCATGGAGGAGAAGGAGCAGGAGGGGCATCATTATTTCACGGAACCAGGAGTGAGAACCATCGCCCCACATATGGAAGCTTGTCTGCGGACATTACATCAACAGCTACATCGTCAGCGAGAGAGGTTGCTCTCGCTGGATCATCTCCACTTCATAAACCAGACGCACACTTCACACCACTACAAAGTTGTGCAAAGGACGAGCTCACTCTTTTGAACAAATACTTACAACGTTTGGACAACGGAGAACATTTCAGCGAAGAGGAGGAGGACCAGATTCCGCCAGGACAAGCGTGCAACTCCTCTGAACCAGGTGACAACCGTAACTCTTTTTGTACCACCACCACCACTACACAAGATACTACACTATTTCCCACAATTCCACATTGTATGAGGGTGGGAGAGCCCAAAAATAATCACGTTCACGATTTAAGTGATCAAGAAATGGTTGATGCTTACAATGCTTGGGCTGTGTCAACCCCTTCTCCTGAAGTCATCAGCCATAAAAAGTTTTGTAATCCGGATGTATTATCATCTGTTTTAAACTCCATCAAAATCAGACATTGTAACAGAGAAACAACCCTTGCTGAATTAAAAGAAACCGACAATTCGTGACAGAAATTTTAAACGGACAATTAGCCATTGTGGAGATTTTAAAAACTGTTTTAGAGTCATTAAGTATAAGAATATTGCGTGGACAGCAGGCAGAAGAAGTTTCAACCACTCCTTGATCACCGATTAATAATGGAACCCCCAAAGAAAAAATTTAAATCCTCTGACAGTTTGAATATCGATAATAACAAACCCAAAATGAGCATTTTATATTAATAATAATAACTTCATTGGACATGTACATGTTAGACTCATGTTAGAAATGAATGTATAGTGAATGTTAAGATTATTATAATATGCTTTCATACTTCATATTTTGTACATCATATAATAAAATATGATGTACCAAATATTTGCATTTATATGTATCTGACAAGCAGATACTGAGAAAAAAATTCCCTTATAGGTGTATATTATGAATATACATTACAAATGAATAATTAAGAAAATGGCAGTGAACATTAAGAAACAAAACAAAACACTGGAAAGTAATCTGATACTGCATGACTGATTTTGGAGACACTGGCACACAGAATGAGTTTTTACAGTGAAATTTTCTACAGCTGTTAGATTTAGGATCTCTAGATGTCAGTATGCTATCATCACATCTCCTGTGTGCTGCACCACTCAGAATAAAACACTGCATCTAAGCAGCTTCATTGCAGTTGAATCTAAGAGGTATTCTGTTTGAGCAATCGGATTTAAAATGGTCATATCATGAACGGCTGTGAACCCTTCAAATTATTAATTTTCTGCTCCTGTTATGTTTTGTTCACCTTCACTTCAACTGTATTTTGTGTGCTTTTACAGCATTTTTCTGTTTGCTGGCATTTTCTTAGGTTGCAGCATCTTTGACCTCTCAGGGCCATCATATTAGACCTCTCTCTCTCTCCCCAGCCACCTCCTCCAGCTCAGCCAGCAAAAAAAAAAAAAGATCATCCTCATAGAATTTACAGTCCCACGGGAAGAGGGGTCCGAACAGGCCTTTGAAAGGAAGAGCACCAAATACCAAGACCTTCTGCATGACTGTATGGGGAAACGATGGCAGGTGTGGCTGTCAAGGTTGACTGTAGAGGATTCCCCACCTAGTCACTGTGGAGAATGCTCACAACCATTAGAGGAGGGGTGGCCAACTCCTGGCCTCAAGGTCCGGTGTCCTGCAAGTCTTAGATGTGTCCCTGATCCAACACACCTGAATCACATATAGAAGTCATTAGCAGGACTCTGGAGAACTTGACTGCATAGTGAGGAGGTAATTCAGCCATTCATGGCCATGAATGGCTGAAGGTCCCGTTCAAGGTCCGGTGTCCTGACTTGCAGGACACCGGACCTTGAGGCCAGGAGTTGGCCACCCCTGCATTAGAGTAACAGGAAAGGAGAGAAAGGTAGCAGTTTGCAGGATGGGGGAGGCAGCAGAAAGGGCCTCTTGCTGTTGTGGAGCAGGAGAGTGGAATTAAGCTGGAAACCAGAAGGAGGAGATGGGCCGTGATTTTGCCACCACTGCCGACCAGTGTTAATTTCGTTGACGAAATATTTTCGTCATAGTTTTCATCTACCCTTTTTTCATGACGAAAATGCTTGGCAGGGTCAACTGCCAAGCATTTGTGACAGGGCGGGACAAGTTAGGAAAACATCCAATCAAATGCAGAGTTGTGCAAATTTGCTCTAAACCCGGGAAGACCAAACTAGCCTGTGATTTGTCTTTACTTCCGATAGAACTAAGTAATGTAAACAATGTCAGCAGGGAGAAAGAGAAGAGCCGATGTATGGACACATTTGTCCTTTGATGTTGTGACAAACAAAACGATGTGTAAACCATGTGGGGCGACTATCTCGGGTAAAAACACGACAAATCTTAAACGACATCTGCAAAGCAGTCACCCAGATCTCCATGCAAAGGTAAGCATTTTCATGTCATGCAGGGTAAAGTGTTTTTCCCAGTTTAGCGTTTGTGTTTAGAGAAAATCTCCACACCGCGGTGGATTAGCCTTTCCTAATCTTAGTCCTGAACACTGCCCTGTACCTTTCAGAGCGTGTCCTGCTGTAAAACGCTCATATTATCTCAGTAAGGTGGTGTTAAAGATCAGGTGTGGGGGAAGCAGGTGCAACGCTAATGTTAATATTATTAAAAATATTCCATAACTTTTTATAAATGTTTAATTTTGTGTAAATGTGTATAATGACTAATTCAAGGGAACTGAAGAAAAAGAATTTACATTTTACACCCTTTATATTTTAGTCGACTAAATCGACTGTAGATTTAGTCGACTATATTCTTACGATAATTCGACTGAAACTAGACTAAAACTAAAACTATTCAGATACTAAATTATGACTAAAACTAAATATTTTCGTCAAAAGACTATGTTGTGTATTCAGTTACTATACTTCAGCACTAGGTGTCGCTGTAACCCAGAACTAGATGTGTTGTAACGGTTTTTCCTGACTAAGAAGAAGCATAGTAAACAGTGGTTCCGCGACCAGGATAAAAACCGCATTGTTCCTCCTGGATCTGAGGTTCGACTAACGGATGGACCCTCCTTTCCAGCACCCTGGCATAGACCTTACCGGGGAGCCTGAGAAGTGTGATTCCCCGAAAGTTGGAGCACACCCTCCGGTCTCCCTTCTTAAAGATGGGGACCACCACCCCGGTCTGCCAATCCAATGGCACTGCCCCAGATCTCCACGCGATGTTGCAGAGGCGTGTCAACCAAGACAGCCCTACAACATCCAGAGCCTTCAGGAACTCAGGGCAAATCTCGTCCACCCCAGGGGCCCAGCCACCAAGGAGTTGTTTAACTGTCTCAGTGACCTCACCCCCAGTGATGGTCAAGTCATCTCCCTCATCCCCAGACTCTGCTTCCACTACAGAAGGCATGTCAGTGGGATTCAGGAGGTCCTCGAAATATTCCTTCCACCGTTCGACTATAGCCTCAGTTGAAGTCCGCAGCTCCCCACCCGCACTAAAAACCATGTGAGTGGAGCACTGCTTTCCCCTCCTGAGTCGCCTGACGGTTTGCCAGAATCGCTTCAATGCCGTCCGAAAGTCTTTTTCCATAGCCTCACCAAACTCCTCCCACACCCGAGTTTTTGCTTCGGCCACTGCCTGAGCTGCATTCCGCTTGGCCTGCCGATACCTGTCAGCTGCCTCCGGAGTCCCACAGGCTAACCAAGCCTGATAGGACTCCTTCTTTAGCATGATGACTCCCTTCTCCTCCAGTGACCACCATCTGGTTTGGGGGTTACCACCAGGACAGGCACCAACCACCTTGCAGCAACAGCTCTGAGCAGCAGCCTCAACAATGGAGGTGCGGAACATGGTCCATTCGGACTCAATGTCCTCAGCCTCCCTCGGAATGCTGTCGAAGTTCTGCCGGAGGTGGGAGTTGAAGATCTCCTGGACTGGGGCTTCTGCCAGGCATTCCCAGCGCACCCTCACAATACATTTAGGTGCGCCAGGTCTGTCCAGCATCTTCCCCCACCACCTGATCCAACTCACCACCAGGTGGTGATCAGTTGACAGCTCAGCTCCTCTCTTCGCCCGAGTGTCCAGAACATATGGCCGCAGATCTGATGATATGATTACAAAATCGATCATCGACCTGCAACCTAGGGTGTCCTGGTGCCATGTGCACTTATGGACATTCTTATGTTCGAACATGGTGTTTGTTATGGACAAACTGTGGTTTGCACAGAAGTCCAATAACAAAAGACTAGTGCTGTAGTACTCGAGATCGGTCTTAGTCTCGAGACAGTCTCGAGACCGCTTTTTGATGGTCTCGGTCTTGTCATGGACTCGACCGTATTTGGTCTCGGTCTTGTCATGGACTCGGACATTGCTCACTCGGGATTTTATTTCAAGACCTGTCAAGACCACAGCTCTGGAAATATCACTAAATTGCCAGAATATTGTCCAATTTATTTGTTAACGTCTTTGCTTTTATTGAATGCAAACGTACTGATTCAAATCCAACAAAGATTGCGCTCCTCCGCCCTCTCCCAGGAGCGCAGCCCCGCAGACTCTGCCCCAGCTAGGTCGCTACTATTATCGCTGCTTACGCCTGTATCATTTCACCACAATTTGCAATCTACCACAGAGCACGGACAGTTTCATTCACAGTGTGTATGTTTGATCTCACTATGGTCATGTGTGTGCTACATAAATCGAAATAACAACCGGCATGAAGACGAGGAGAAGTAAGAGGGAAAATGAAGATCAAAGGAAAATTTCAGGCTTCCTATTCAACAAAAAAAATCCCAGTATGAAAGGTAAATACCAACCTTCATGTATTTTGATACACAAACTGAAAATTTAATCCAAATTTTAGGGCTGCAATAATTCTTGGAGTAACTCAATTCGATTATTAAAAATCCTCGACACAAATTTGTTGCTTTGTTTCATTTCAATTCTGCAGCTCAGGTGTCTCCATGTAAGCGGAGCATTTCCTCCACATTAGTTCTCCGTCAGTGCAACTGAAAAAAACAACCCTTTAACACGAGTGGATCGCTCAGATGTTTTTCCACGCCCCCACTTCTCTGTGCTGTGAGTGCGCATGTTTTAAGGTGCGCAAGTGTGTTGTACAGAGGATGTCAGCTGTTATTTTTTTTCTTTACGTCAGCTGTAGCCACCAGAACAGACCTATAACCACAGTGTACTGGGGAAAGGGGGGCTGCCATTAGCACTAGCAGTCATGGGAGCCTAAGGGGACCTGAGCTGAGGGGACCAAAAAGAGCGAAGCTGAGGGAGCTAAAGAGGCTAAAGAACTACCTGAGGGGCCTGAAGGAACCGAAGGAGCTGAGGTGACTGAAGGGACTGAGGGGACTAAAGGGACCAGAGCGAAAGAGAGCGAAGCTACAGGGGGACCTGAGGGGGCTAAAGGGACCAAAACTGAAGGGACTGAAGAGGAGGGAGCACAGGGGACCGATACTGAGGGCACTGACGCTAAGAGAACAGGGGTTGAAGCTGAGGGCTCTAAAGGGACCGAAGCTAAAGGTGAGGAAACTGAAGAGGGGACTAAGGTGGATGAAGGGACCGAAGCGCTAACTGAGGGGACTGAAGGCGCTAGGGGACCCGAGAGAGCTGAAGGGACAGAGGGCACTGAGGAAACTGGGACTGAGGACGAAGATGAGGGGACTAAAACCGAGGGTGAGGGGACTGAAACTGAGGGTGAGGAGACTGAGGGTGAGGAGGATGAGGAGGATGAGGGGACTGCAGATGCGGGGACTAAAACTGAAGATGAGGGGACTGAAACTGAGGATGCGGGGACTGAAACTGAACTGACCGGAGGGACCAAGGGGTTTAAGGGAATTAAGCCACTGAAGGGAGCAAAGCTGAGGCACTGGCTGTGGGGACCGGGGGAGCTGGCGCTGGGGAAGCTGAGACAGGGAGAGCTGACTGAGGGAGAGCTACGGGGGCTGGAGCTGCTGCTGACTGAACAGGGGCTGGAGCTACAGGAGCTGGCTGGGACTGAACAGGGGCTGGAGCTACAGGAGCTGGCTGGGACTGAACAGGGGCTGGAGCTACAGGAGCTGGCTGAGACTGAACAGGGAGAGCTGGCGCTGCGGGAGCTGGCTGAGACTGAACAGGGGCTGGAGCTAGAGCTAGCTGTAACAGGGAAACACTGGAGCATAGCTGAGGCTTGAGACCTGCTGTTGCAGCTGACGGAGGCTGTGGCTGAAGAGGCGCTGCTGCAGGCGGCGTGGACTCCTGAGGCTTAGGTGCTCCCACCCGCGGCACAGAAATGGGTGCCGGGGCAGGCTCCTCTGTAGCTGCCCCCACCCGAGGAGCAGGAACGGGTGCAGGAGCATGAGGCACAGAGGATGGAGGAGCTGTCCTACTGGGGTTGAGTCCAGGTGTGAAACACAGTCTTTTCTTTTGCCGGTTTGTCAGACACAGTCACCTTGGGAGACTCAAAAGGAAACGTGAGGGCTGCTGAACGAAGAATTTCCTCAGCATAACACTGGGTTATAGTAGGCAAGGAAACCATAAGCCAGGGGTGTTCTGTTAACATATTGTGAATCCTGTGGGCGATGGTCTTCCCCAGCTCCTCACAAGGTAGCTGGAACCACAGGATACACAGCTTGTACACCAAATCACCAATGTCGGACCTGGTTTTCATGGAGGGTGGAATCGTGTGACTCACTGTATGAGAGGCATCTGGAATGCCAATGTCTGGAGGAACACAGTCGGAAGAGGAGTTCGCGTTATGTGGAGGATCTGTAACTGTCTTCAAGCTTATACTGTCCGTAGCTGACACAGGAGTCAGGTCGTGGCTGGCTGACACCGTATTTTTCCTCAGGCGCCGAGAGCTCCGCCTCCGCGCCCCCGCCGCAGGTCCTGAAAGGGGAACGTAGCTGGCAGGTGACGCCGCAGAAGGCGAAGGGTCCGGCGAAATCGTGAAGCCACTGAACCGAATCCCCAGAGGCTCGGGTGGCTGCTGTGCGGCAGTCTCATCGCACAGCTGCTGTGGTGAAGCTAGCGAGCGGAGCTGAGGCTGCAGGGGAAGAGAGCGTGGCGAGCGATGACGCTGAGTTTCCTTTTCCCAGCAAGTGCCCTGGAACTGCAGCTCGTGCTCTGGGGCGAGCCATGGCTTTCACCTCACTTCTTCTCGCTGCCGTTCCCACAGGTCTGAGTCTGCGGGGTCTTCATAATGGTCGTGTTGTTTTGTCATGGCTTGTGTGTGGCAGAAGCAGGGAAACCACAAAATGCAGGACTCGGAGGTGATGGGCTTAGTGATTTTATTGCAATGAAGATAATAACAAAACTGGGCTGGGCTGGGCTGAAGCCAGAACTAAACTACAAGAGACGGAGCACACACATGACGGCGGCAAAGACGACAACACAACAAAGAACAGAGGAAAACTGAGGGCTTAAATACACAACAGGTAATCAGGGCAAGAGGAAACAGCAGGGAACAACAGGTGAAGCAAATGAAACTAATAACAGGGGAAGCAAAACTAAACACAAAGCACAGGGAACACAAGACTGTCAAAATAATACAGGAAGTGGCTAACAAAGAACATGCAGACTTGACAGGGGGAACTGGCACATGGACACTGGACAGAGACGCAGACCTGACATAGGGAAACACAAGGGACCAGAATAAACTGAGGAATACAAAAGAAAACCAATAAACATAATTAGAGAAATAACTGAAACAAAACCAAGAAAACAAAACACTGGGCCACCAGCCCAGGACCATGACAGGAGGTCCTTCATCAACCACCTGATCAGCAACATGAAGAAAAGAGAACTTTGTAGCTGCTCCATCCACCCTGTTTGTTTCACACAGAGAAACATCTGCAGTACGGAAGTTAAAATATGCTGATGAATTGTTAAAATGAAAAATTATTTCTTATCCAGTTACTTGATTAATTGACAGAGTAATCAATTGAATACTTGATTACTAAAATAATTGATAGTTGCAGCCCTACTTGTATTCAGAAAGCCATAGTCAAACATTAGTTTTCAGCACCAGCAGAGCTATGAGAGGCCTTCAAGAATAAAAAACTACAGTTCCCAGCAAGACGATGTCACTTCCTATTGTTGCATTAAAAATGTGATAGTTTATGCTCACAACATGGTGGCTGATATTCAAATGTAGGAAATGCTTTTAGCAGCTGATTGTTAAAAAATCTGGATTATATTTTTGTTGTGTACGTTTTTTATGTGATTTCTGCAAACACATTAGTGGAAGGAAACGGCATTCTTGGACACATTAAATGCATAATATGCATAATGATTAAGTCAAGTCAAGTCAAGTTTATTTATAAAGCACATTTAAAACAACAACGTTGCCCAAGGTACGGTATAACCCCAAGGACTATACTAAATAAAAAATAAATAAATAAAAATAAATAAATAAATAAATAAAAACAGTAAAAGACAATAAATAACATTAAACAACTAAAAACATTTAAAACAAATACCATAAAATACCATAACGCAATCGTCTAAAAGGAGGTAAATCTGCAGCAAAATGCCAGGGAAAATAAATATGTTTTTAATAAAGATTTAAATGTGTGTATTGTCTGAGCTGTGCATATATTAAATGACTAATGATAATAATATAATAGTATTTTAAGTATTTTTCATTATTATATAATATATATTAGTCATTATAATAATAATTAAATGCATAATGATTCAGAGAAGGCTAAGAGAAAATGCTGTGGTCAGATGATACCATAATTGAGCCATTTGACATCTGTGGAGGGAGCGGAAGCTTTGACCTGCCAAGCAGCAGCCATGAAACCTAAAGATTTAGAATTTGTGTAAAAAGGAGTGGGCCAAAATCCCTCCTGAGATGTGTGCAAACTGGTGACCAACCACAAGAAATGTCCTACTGCTCTGTTCGCCAACAAGGGTTTCTACACCAACAACTACTAAGTCATGTTTTGCTTGGAGACCACTTTACTTTAAATACTGAGAAAACATTAACCATGTTCTCTCTGAATCTGCACAGTGCGCTCCCAAAAATCTACTCCCATCCATCCTCAAGAGGCAGGGTACACTCTGTACAGGTCACCAGCCTGTTCCAGGGCTAACACAGAGAGACAGACAACCATTCACACTCACAGTCACACCTATGGGCAATTTAGAATCACCAATTAACCTAACCCTGGTAACTGCATGTTTTTGGACTGCGGGAGCAAACCAGAGTACGTAGAGAAAACCCACACAGACACGGGAAGAACAACGATACTCCACACAGAAAGGACCAGGTCAAGGTAGATTTGAACCCAGACCTTCTAGCTGTGAGGCAACAATGCTAACCACCACACAGAGAGAAGATTAGCATGGCCCCTATGCAAGGATGGCATGCAAAATCTACACCCAAACATCTGAACTGTTGATGAGTTTAAATGTTTAAGAGTTACATTAGATTCCACTCTTATATTTAAAAAAACATATTAAAATGATGTTTCATATGCTGAAATACAGCACAGCTATTTTTTTTTTTTTGGGGGTGGCTGTAGCTCAGTAGGTAGAGCAGGTCACCTACTGATCGGATCTTTCCCCCATTTCCTGTCACTCTCCACTGTTGATAAAAGCTGCTGTGGCCAAAAATGCAAAAAAAAAACAAAAAACAACTTTGGTGGCAGGGCCCCTGGGGTGAATGAGATTCACCTGAGTTCTTGAAGGCTCTGGATGTTGTAGGGCTGTCTTGGTTTTTTGTTTTGTTTTGTTTTTTTAAGCCCGTCACATCTGGCAGTTTTTGCAATCGGAATAATGATCCAAATGTACTGGTGTACCAAACATATTTGCTTTTACAAGAACAACTCTATAAGTTTTCTGTAGACTACTCTTGTTAATGTTTGTATTTTAATTTTTATTGTATTTATTTATGCCAGGCCTGACAGGTAGAAAGGAAAGGGTTAAAAAAAAGAGAGAAACAGAAAACAAACAAAAAAAAAATCAAAGGAGAGAAAAAAAATAGTCGAAGAACGATATACATACATACATACATACATTCACATATCTGTACACATGCATATACATATACACACATACACACAATCTTGCTGTGGCTTGCAATAATGTCTGTATGTACCTCTGTCATGGAATGTACTCACTAATGAGGGCAAGAAACTGCAACCATGTCCCCCGTGATCCAGAGGCAAACAGGGAAGGACCCCGGGGACCCGGTCTATCCATGACCCCATAGGAGCTCAGAAGACCTGAGGCCACACATCCGCACACACACTCCAGAGGAGGAAGGAGGGAGACCCCAGACGGAGCCCCCACGGCCAAAGGGCAAGAGTCTAGAGAGCCAATGTACTGCCCACCCCACCCCGTAGGCCGGCACCAAAAACCACGCCAAGACATCCGGTCATGAACCCTGTGACCCTACCACAGGCAGGGGGCAGGGTGCATGAAACTGGGGTGTGGAAAGACCCGCCCACCCCCTCCTTCTACTCAATGTGTTTGGAGTGATGTTTTGGGTGTATGTGAGTGTATGTAGTGGGAAGAATATATATGGCTGTGTGAAAGCTACAGTGCTATTAAAATTGAAGGAACAGATGTAATATGAGCACTAAGCAACAGCGCCCATCCACACCCCACCCCCCACCCCACCCCAAGGCCCTCAATGTCTAAGAAGTAAATAAAATTGAGGAGCAGGCAGCAGTGAACACAGAAGTGGGGCCACCTCGCAGCTCCACCCACTAACCACTGTGTGACACACCTGCCCCCCAAGGCCCTATGTGTACTATGACATGTTGTGAGCTGTATCATGTAATTAAAAAGGCGGAGTGGGACACCACGCAACATAGTGAGCAGAGTCTTAAGTCTTCACATCCTCTGCCAGAACCTCTGAACAGGTGTACAAGACCACATAGCATGCATATAGTTCTCAGCATGATTGCCTGAAGAGTGGGTGCATATATTTGTGTCTCGGAGGGCCATCTGGAGCATCCTGTGTCCTGTATAGTGTATTCTATGGACAGTTTTGTATTGTATAAGTTGTAAATTTGTACTTTTGTTCATTTTGAAGGTGATTAAACATATCTGTGTCCAGAGGTTTTCATCTGGGTTGATGGAAAGATCTCGCTCCCATTTTCCAGTTGGGAGGGAAATTAAGTTATTATTAAAAATTAATGATTCAGATATTTTTGATAACAATTTAGGGGTATAAAGGTTTAGAAATTCTGTTACCAATACAGGGATTTCTAATTTTAGATAATTTAAATTAAACCTTGCCTGTATGAGGGACCTCAGTTGCTGATATTCAAGGAATTTGCTGTTGCCAATTCCATATTTTGAAACAAGTTCTTCAAATGAAATAAAGGTCCCATCGTGAGTGACATGTTCAAGATTCTTTATTTCTTTCTCTTGCCATGCTGAAAAATTCAGTACTGTCTTTGCCTGACATATCTGGATTGTTCCAAATGGGTGTCAGTTTACATGGGATAAGTAAAGACTTAGTTATCTTTCAAAATTCCCACCAGGCTGTCAGAGAGGTGTTTATGTTAAGACTTTTAAAGCAGTTATGATGTTTATTACTGGAGCTAATAAAAGGTAAGTCCGAGATTTTCACTTTTCCACAGAGTGTTTGTTCTAGATCCAGCCATGGGCTGTCTAAAGGGCTTGATTTGATCCACCTTGAAACATACTGCAATCTATTGGCTAAGAAATAGTGATAAAAGTTTGGAAGTTCTAGACCACCATTGCATTTTAGCTTTTGTAATGTCTTCAAATTTATTCTTGAGGTTTTTGAGGTTTTGTTTTTCCATAAAAATTTTGAAATGTTTGAGTCTAGTGACTTAAGCTGCATGTTTGTGAATTATACCACGGAGTCAGGCACTTCTGATTTGAAGCTTTCCTTTTAAGAGGAGCCACAGTATCGCAGTGAGGATGTAAAATTATCGACGAGTCAATCTACCTCACTGGGAGCAGAGTTTAGGTAGCTGCTCTGCTTGTGTTGGCACTGAAGAGCATAATAATGAAGGAATTAGATCCTCAAACTTAGTTACAGCACTTTCAGAAAGACTTCTACTGTAATAAAAAATAAAACAAAGAAGTTAACAGAATCGTTTCCCTCACAGCCCTCTCATAGATTAATAAGACGAATATTAGTATAGTTCTCCAGCTGGTCAATTTTTTTCCATTAGAATTTGTTCTCCTTTCTCACTTTGGAAACACTGGGGCCGAGTTCCCCCAGTTGATCCTCCATCATGCTAACGCATTCCTCGGCTTCAGTGATACGGGAGTTTAATCCATCCAGCATGGTTTTAAGTTCAGAAATGGATTAATTAAGTTCTGCTGTCTTTGAATCAATCATGTTAGACCATGCCTCAATGCCATTTCTTATTTCCTGGAGAATGTGTAAATCCCCGCTGCTCATGCGTAGCTGAGCTGTGGACGCCATCATGCTGGTTTCCTTGTGGACGCCTTGGAGATTTTCTGGGTGTTTGACAAGTTCTGTTCTTGACTAGAAAGTTTGTTCCTGGATGTCAAGTCCATATTGCACTGGTTTGACCAAGTTTTGAATGGGATTAAGTGTTTTTAGTCATATTAAAACAGGTTTGTTCACAGAGCCCCTGGGCATACGTCTCTCTACCTTCATTGCATACAGGTCACACAGCTCCCTACCATGATCTGATCATCATCTCACAGAGGGGACATATGTCTGCTTCATTTCATGGCTTCCATCCATGAGCTGCTCTTGGCTCTAAAGGCCCTGACTGCTTGGTGGGTGGACATTGCCTGACGTTGCCTGGACAGAGTTTGTGTTACGTTGGGCTAAACCAAAAGCACTCTCTATCATATATGAAAATTGCCATAAAAGGAATTGCTAAAAGAAGCAGAGTGCTTGACAGAAACAACGCAACTATTCTCTAAAAACTTGATACTGCAGGTAATGTAAGTCCTCAAGACAAATAGAAAAAGGATTCAAAAAAGAGGACTTGGACTCTGGTGCTGCAGGTAAGGATGAAGACAAGGAGTCTGGTGCTGTGAGCTCAGGCAAAAATGAAGACTTATGGCTCAGACAACTCAGATGACTTGGATGAGGACTGGGGCTGCAGTGCAGGATGTGCAGCCGTGTCCTCTGATGACAGGGACTGCTGCAGCTCCAGCTAAATGGCGCAGACAAAAATGCTGCAGCAGGCGATGCTGAAGACTCTGATGATGACTCTAGCAGGGGAGCTGAAGTCACTGATGACTGATGAGGAGGTGCTGCAGCAAACGGCTATGATGACAGCACTGCAACAGCAGACTGAAAACTGTGGAGTCACTGTATTAGATGGCGCTGCTGTGCCTGACCAAGGTGATTGTGAAGGCTCTGGTGATGACTCTGATGGCTCTGAGGAGAACGGAGGCATAGCTGTGCAGCTGAAGATTCAGATGCAGGCGTAGTTGGCTGTGGGACTGATGAGGAGGCGGAAGCGGAGGTGCTGGAGCTGGAGCTGGAGCTTAAGACTCTAAAGATGCTAATTGCAGAAGGTGCACCAGAGGCCCAAACTGGGACTGGGCAGGGACCACAGCCAACTTCACTGAATGCTAGCGCTGAGCTGAGCTCACACTCAATTGATGAACAGGTACAAGGGCAGGGGTTGACTCAAGAGTGGCAGAAAACAGCAGGTTTAGAGGGGGTAAACATGGATGCACAGCACACCTTCGATTTCAATGAAGCTGGCTTGGGGAAACCAACAGTCTGTGGAGAAAACAGCACATGAGCACACTCAATTTCAGTACTGGCACCACTTCCTGAGAAAGATGCACCATCTATAGTCTTGAACTTAGCCCGCTGTGCAACAGAAACAGGATCTTGGGGTGGTTTCAGAGAAATGTCTTTAGAGCAATTTGGCTCAAACACAGAAGACATCATGACCTTATTATTCACTGGATCAAATGCAAAACATGAAAAATTAGGGTTTACTGGTTTAGAAACAAAGGATTCAGCCTTGTCGTTAAGTTCATGAGACACTGTCTTAATATCAAAACGAGAAGCACTAGATTCCACATTATTCACAGTTGTCTCTGAAAGATAATAGGCAGCATCGTTATTCACCAGCACAGAAATATAACTTGACTTATAATTAGCCAGCACAAAAGCACAATGTGGAATGTCCTGAGTGGCCAGCTTCAAAATGCAACATGAAATGTCCTTAGTAGCATGACATGAATCAATAGCAGTCTCTGAGGGAGCTGGCTGAAAAACACAATATTCAGTCTCTGATTTTTCAGGCTGGCACAGACTTCAGAAATAATAAGAAAATACCAACACTAGAGATAAAACAAAACTAAAAAAAAAAATCATGTGAAGGCTAACCTTTAACTGTTTTTAATTAAAATAGAACAAAAACTTCTCAATAAGAAAGGTTACTTAACCAATGCAAAGAACAATGACCTAAAAATACTGGGCCAATACCCCAGGGTCATAATACACTCAGTGCATCATGGGAACTCCCCAGCAGTCTAGGCCTATAGCAGCATAACTAAGCAAGGGTTCAAGGTCACCTGATCCAGCCCTAACTATAAGCTTGATCAAAAAAGAAAGTTTTAAGATTTATCTTGAAAATAGAGAGGGTGTCTGTCTCCAGTGAAGGGATGAAGGAGTAGCATCACACTGGATGGAGGAGCATGAGGAGGTTTGGGTTTGGTTTGAAATGTTTTATTGCCAACCTGTTAACAGAGGGAACAACAAACAAAACAACCCAAACTTAAAATAAAACCCTATCAACTAATTAACTAGGTAAACAAAAAAGACCTACAGCTCCCTGACAATCAAGGAAACAGGAGAAAAGGGTGACTACCAAAAGAAAATGGCAGTGCTCCTCTGCAAGCTTCCTCTGGGCACTACAACAGAAGACAAAGGACAAGTCAATCAAGGTTAATTAAAAAAAAAAAAAAAAAAAAAGCTAACCAGAAACTTAAAAAATTAATAAATATCAGGCAAGCCAACAGTACATGGTGTTCTAACCACCCAAAAATGACCAAAGGCCCTGAAATGTAGCAATCAACCTATATAGGCCCTCCATCCATTGGCTGAAGGACTAAGACCTCAGCATGAAAAGCAGAATCACCAGGAGCCGGTAGTAGAAAGGGGTGGAACCCAAAGGTTAGGACCTGGAAACAGCATAGTAAACATTAACTACATTCTTTTAAGGGAATTTTACGGCTGATGTGCACCCGATTCTGAGGAGGGTCAAAACATGGAAGGTCCCAGGCCCCGATAACAGACCTGGGTGGATGTTCAGGGGATGCGTAAATCAGCTGATTTATGTTCTAACAGACATTTTTAACACCTCTCTGAATCAAGCCAGACTGAGGCAGCCCCCCAACGTACAACATCCTTCTTTGCAGAGACTCCACAGAAATTCAGTCTTGTATTTAGCCTGACAAAGACAGTATTTCTGCATTAGACTGCACCCCACAAGGAATATCAACCTCTTGACGTTACCATTGGTCAGTCAGAGCTGAAATCAGTTCATCAGTTCAGTTATCTGGGGTGCACCATCTTGCCAGATGCCAAGATCGATAAAGAAATTGACAACAGACTGGCAAGTTCAAACTATTCATTTGGGAGACTCTACAAACAAGTATGGAACAACAAACATCTGAGGAATGGCACAAATACCCCTTTTCCACCGCCAGGGTTCCGGTGCCAGTGCCTGGTGCCCGTGCTGTTCCCAAAAGAACTGGCGAAAAGCTTAGGAACAGGCCTGTGTTTCCAACGCGCTTGCGAACCGCTCCTTTACATATGAGTGTGGGTGGGTCCTCGTCTGGACACAGAAATCAAAGAGAGCAAACATGGGAGAACAAGCTCCCCTTTCTTGTGCTGCGAACACATTTTATGGTCCAAACCAAACTACTGCAGCATCTGTGTGCAGCACAGAGATAAATACAGACAGAAAATACGAGCAAGACGACAAGTACGCACTTTGTGTGCTTTTATCTGTGATATGAACTGATACAAAGCAGCAAGTTCAGCCTTAGAGCCCAACCTAATTCACAGCCGTGAAAATCGCTTCGCTTTTCTCATGTAATACACATGTAATATGGTAGAAAAATTTATGTTGAGACGGCAAAGTCACGCCCTTCTGCTGCTTTCGTCACGCGTTCTGGATTCCAGTCCAGCTAGTTTGCAGGGCCCGAATTGAACTCGTTTTTTGGCCGAGCACCGAATGCGTTTGTGGTGGAAAAAATGCTGAACGGTTCAAATACTGGCACCGGCACCGGAACCCCATCGATCGAAAAGCGGCTAAAGATAAGCGTGTACTGAGCCGTCCACACTCCTGTATGGTGCTGAATCAGTGGTCATTTACTGATGACTCCATCAGTGTTGCCTCCACTCAATCTTGAACATCCACTGAAGTGACTTCATTACTGAGCATTATCCTCTGGAATAAGAGAGGCCCAAATAAAAAGGTTATAAGGACTATCTGAAGAAGTCTTTTAGTATCTGCCACATTGATCAGCACCAATGGTCAACTCTCGCTGCAGACTGAAAGCGTGTCTTTTGTCATGTCTCCCTCCCCTGAGCCCCAAATGGTTGCAACAGATGACTGTCCCTCCCTAAATCTGGTACTGCCGGAGATCTGTTCCTGTTTGAAGAGAGTTTTTCCTTCCCACTGTTACCAAGTGCTTGCTCATACCGGGTTATCTGATTGTTGGAGTTTTCGCTCTATTGTTGTAGGGTCTTTAACTTACATCATAAAGCACCTTCAGATGATTGTTGTTGTGATTCAGCACTATATAAATAAAATTGAATTGAATTGAACACATTACCTTTATTTAGTTTTATTTAATAGTTATTTAACCAGGAAAAGATGACGCTTGAAATTAAAAATCTGTTTAACAATATTGTCATCGCCATCAGTTGTTCAACCAGCTATAGTTTCATTGATTAATAAAACACAGTATAGTATACACACAAAATGAAGAGTCCCACACTAAAAAGTTCAAGATAAAAATACAAAAAAGTCCAAAATGATAAACTTCAAAGGTGCTTAATTCTTTGATTTAGAGTCATGTAATGATATAATACATTTTAAAATTCAGTGTGATGTCAGGGTCAGTGTGAGGGGGCAGTGGGGACTCTCATGTGTTCTGTGTGCCTGCACATTAATGAGTCCCAGAGGAACTCCTCACTGTTTCATCAACATCAGCAGCAACTGTGACACAACACAAGACCCGACCCCAGAGGCCTGCAGAAACTCGGACACTCTGGAGACTTGAACCTACTACAGGCCAATTAGCATGAAGTACAGTACAGGGAATCATGGGAGAAAGCTCTGCAGAGCAGCTTTGGGACTCTGCTTTGGGTGTTTATGCTCTTATGTGGTGACCACAGGAAAAAAAATTTTGTTTCTTCCAATAAGTAAACAAACACAAAGTTTCTCACAAACTTTTGTGATGGAAAAAAAGTACCAGCCCATGATTCAGTAGTTTGTAGAACCTCTTTTAGCAGCAATAAGTTGAAGGAATGGTTTTCTTTGTGAATTTATCAGTCTCTCACATCAGTGTGGGGCAGTTTGGACAACTCTTCTTTAAAAAATGACTTCAGTTCATTGATATTTCCAGCATTCATTTATGAATAGCTTTCTAAGAGTCCTACCACAGCATTTCAGTCAGGCTGAGGTCTGGAATTTGACTGAGCAGCACTTTGATTCTTTTCTTTTTCAGACATTCTGTTGAAGAGTTCTGGTGTGTTTGAGATGTTATCCTGTTGATGACCCAGTTTGGTCCAAGTTTTGGCCTGTGGGACAGATGGCCTCACATTTGCCTCTAGATTACTTTAGTATACAGAGGAGTTCCTGGTTGACTTAATGACTGCAAGACGCCCAAATCATCAGCCCTCCACCACTGTGTTGACAGCTGGTATGAAATTTTTGTGTTGATATGTTGTGTTTGGTTTTCTCCAAATGTGGTGCTGTGCAACACCATGTGGAGATCTTGGAGAGTGCCTCTGGATTGGCAGACTGGGGTGGTGGTTCCCATCTTCAAGAAGGGGACCGGAGGGTGTGCTCCAACTATCAGAGGATCTCGCTCCTCAGCCTCCTCAGGCAGGTCTATGTCACAGTGCTGGAAAGGAGAGTTTGTCCAGTAGTTGAACCTCAGATTCAGAAGGAAAGATATGGTTTTCATTCTGGTCATGGAAAGTTGAACCACCTCTTCATCATCTTAAGGATATTCCAGTGTGTATGGCAGTTGCCCATCCAGTCTACATGTTTTTTGTGGACTTGGAGAAGGTATTCAACCACGTCCCTCTGGGTATCCTGCAGAGGATGCTGCAGGAGAATGGAGTGTCTGGCCCATTGTTAATTTTTATAGAGAGAATTTCTAGGCATAGACAATTGACAGAAAGCTTCTGCCTTGATTAATATTCTAGTATCACCGTACTCTCCAGGTCATGAAATTTAAAACCAAATATTGCTGAAACACTGTAGAATTGTACTTTATTTTATTTGAGAGCCAGTTGTTGACTGTATATAGACATTGATACTTAGGCTACTTCAAAATATATAGCACTGGAATATGATGCATGAGGAACTTCATGATATTCTGGACCTTTGTGTAAGGAAATTTTCTCTAACTGATTAAATACCCCTGCACAAAGGTAGAAAGTCTAACCTCTCATTTTTGGGTCTAATAAATGATTGAAGACTTTCCAAGGAAACAGAATGCTCCTTCAGCCCTTTGTTTGCTTTTCCACTGTGGTCTATATTGCTTCTTGATAGAGATAAAGATACACACAATCAGCAATATTGTAGAAATAAAAAGTTTTTTGTGCTTGCCATTCCTAGACCATTTTGTTCATTCCCATGGTCCATTCATTCTGTGATGTTAAGCACTGGTTTGCTTTAGTTTGTACTTTGTATGTTAATATTTTAACATTCTTATAATATTATATAATTACCTGTACTTTTTTGGATTTACAGGTTCTGTATTTTTCATGTCTTTCATCTACAAATCTGCTCTAGCAGTGGTATTATTTATATTTGTATATGTCTATATGCATGAACACGTGCATGTTTATGTGGATTCATGTATATGTGTGGGTGTTTATGTATGTATATGTTTATTTCTACAATATTGCTACATAATCTTTCAACTGGATTTTTTAACACATGCACGTCCTTATTTGGATGCCGTTGTTCCCAAAAAAATTTGCCAAAAAAATCCAGGATTGTTAAAGGGTTAATGAGATGTGGCTGTGTATAATTAATGTGTTCCCTGTAATATCTTTAAGTCTGAGGAAGGGCGGTTGTGGCCCAAAATGTTACTCTCAGTATGGTTTTGTATTAAATTATTACTCAGTAGCTTATGCTGGTGTGCGGACTACTTTTTCCTTTTGCTATATTGCTTCTTGAACATGTACTTGATGTAAGGGACAACTGTTTTACTATGTCAGCTTCTGCAAGTGGTAATACAAACCAACAATTGAAACACCTAGCGAAAAGAGTAGGCTACACCTTTAGTTTCATTTTAGAGGACAGTGCACCCTGATTAATGTCCTGCTTCATGAGGAGGTGTTAAAAACAGACTGAAGTCTGCATAAGACAGTTGGGGGGTTAGCAGTGGTATAAATCTTTTTTTTATATATATAAATCATTTTAAATTACACATATTATTAATTTCTTAGGAACTGGGCCCATTTTGCAAAGAGTGACAGCTCAGTGTCTTGAGGATGTGCTGTCGGATCTCAGTGGTCCTGATGCCATAGATGACTGGGTTGAAGCAGCTTGGGAAAAGCAGGTACATGGTGCTGAAGAAAACTCGACTAGCTGCAGGGAGGCCATTTCTGATCCGATATGACAGGAAAGCAACAAGAGCCAGAATGAGGCTGACTGTGATGACCATTATGTGGGTGATGCAGGTGTGAAGTGCTTTTACACGTGACCTGCCAGACCGCAGCACAGAGCTGAATATCACCACATAGGAGGAAGCGATGAAGACGAAGTCAAGAACAGGAATAAGGAACATGGCCACCAAGCCCACAAGGTTATTGATGGTGGTGCTTCCACAAGCCAGCTCCACCAAGGCCATGTGTTCACAGAAACAGTGGTTTATCACATTTCTGAAACAGAATGACAGCGTTCCAGCCAAACTCACAAACAGCGTTATCATGAGGACATTTCTGACAACAAGTGGAAGTAAAAACTTAACAAATCTTGATGATGTCATGTGTTTGTGGTAGTATAATGGCGTGCAGATGGCAAAGTAACGATCCAGAGCCATCCATACCAGCAGAGTGGACTGAAAAGCTCCAAAAAAGTGAATGAAGTGCATCTGAACAAGGCAGCCAATCAGCGAGATCCCCTTCCAGTCAAACAAGAAGCTCAGCAGCATGTGTGGACAAAAGAATACAGGGACGCTCAGGTCAACACATGCCATACCAGCAATGAGGATGTACATCGGTGAGTGGAGGCTTCTCTGTGAAATGATGACGTACAGCAGCAGGGAGTTGGCAAACAGTGACACAGTAAACATGAGGGAGAACGGGATGAAGAGCAAAGGCCTCAACTCTCCCAGTTCATAAAAGCCATTCAGGATAAAATGTGTGTGCAAAGACACATTCTCCATCCTTCCTCCTTCCTAAAAGCTCCTTTTCCAGTTTGTTTGTTTTATTAAGCCTGAAAAAAGGAGAGAAATAAACATTTAACTTATTGCAAACCACATTTCTCTGCTTTTCTAAAATCATCATAGAGCTGAACCATCAAAATTCAAACTAGTCTGAGTACCAGGGCTTCATTCAACAACATCAGTTTGATTTATGCAGCAAATCTCAGGATTCAAGCAGCCTCTGCCAGATGCTGTTACAGAGGAAACAGCTGGACCAGAACTGCAATACAGAGAAACTCAGTGACAAAAGTAAGATAAGCAGATAAATATGAACCATGAAAGTGTTTTCAAATGATACACCACTTCTTAGACATGGATGTCTAATAATGTTACACAACCCAGTGGGAAAGCACAGTGTTATAATAAGCTGATAACCATATAAAGATTGTTATTCATGTATAACTCACTAATTTCATTTGCATGTAATATACATTTATTCTAAGTTAGAATGGAATATTAAACATGCAGGAAGAATTTCAGCTTTATACAAAGATTCTGGAATTATTCAGATGAAACTAAACAACAAACAGGATCACTGAGATAATAAATGATCCAAAATGATGTCTTCACGTTTGGCCAGGTGATGATCTGTCAGTACTCCACACTTTCAGCCCCAACACACATCCTGTATTACACTATTCATACTGTTAGTAATAAACAGTTGCTCCATATTGTTATTGATCTTCAGGTCCAGCTGTGTGCTCTGTAACATTACATGATGACAGTGAATCATTTCCACTTCCTGAGGTTTACCCACCGACAAGGAAACCAGAGAGGATTTTATCCTAAGGATCAATTCTAAGTACACTGTGACACTGTGTTTGTGATTTTCAGGTAGGTAAAAAGAAATTAACTTGGTTTGTACTTTAAAATGACCTGAAAACAGCAACAAAGCGTTCTCAACATTAAACATTAAAAACCTCTTTCTGGTTTAATAGAAAAGCTTGAGAGAAACGATCTGTCAAGCAAACAAACACATTATTGTCACGCAACATTTTCAGCACCAAAGGCACAAAAGAGCTGAGGTAAGAGGCTTGAAGTGACACAAACCTTAAACAGACATTAATTCAGTGCAGTGAGATCACTTCTTTTTTCCTGCTCATCAGCAAATATCTGCCAAAGACAAAACACAAAATCAAATTAATGGCATGAAACATTTTCAGAATTGGACTTCATGAAAAGTCAAACTGGTCCTGAGGACTGAGATGTTGTACAGTTTGTCACATCTGCACTGGGATGATCTCCATCCTCCTGTCCCTGCTGAAACACTAATGCAGCACTTTAATAGCCTCCGAATGATGCTGCTATTGGCTGTTGGACTACCAGACCAACCGAGCAGTAGAGCAAAATGAGAAACCATGTAAAAAAAAAAAAAATTAATGAAAACGTTCTTGATCTGTGCCAAATGGTTTGTTACACAGAAAGAGCTGAAAGTTGTCCTTGGAAACCATCTACAAAAGATTTAACGCAGAGAGCACCAAAACAAGCAGCCAGTCATCAGAGCAAAATTATTTATACATGACCTTTGAAACACCAGTTATTCACACAGTTATTCATTGTGCTTTGCAAGATTGTATTAAAATAGAATTAAAAGAAAAACAACAAATTAAGAGTGGACTAGTTTGGCTAGATAATTAGTAAAAGGTAGCAGTGAGTAATGCCAATTTGAACTTCGTTTAAAAAAACTGCTGGACCAAATCTGATTTCAGTGGCTAGTTGGATTCATTTCACCCTGTTTAGTTTCACATCTAGGCACCACTAGGTGAGCAGCTCATGAAGATCTAGAAGACCTTTCAGGTTTGTTTTCATTAAACATGTCAGACATATTTTTAGGGCCAAGCCGTTTTGCAACTTGTAAAATTCAAAGTATCCTTGTGTCCCCTCAGTTTACTGCCTGTACATTGGAGTTATCACCGGTGAATGAAACCATTGTAATTCATTACTATCACACAGACCTCAAAGCTCCCTGATAAGCCTTCAGCTGATTGTACTGCAAGAGTACTGACAGGGACTAGAAAGAGAGAGCAGATTTCTCCCATATTGGCTTCTCTTCATTGGCTTTCTGTTAAATCCAGAATTGAATTGAAAATCCTTCTTCTTGCATACAAGGTCTTGAATAATCAGGCCCCATCTTATATTAAAGACTTTATAGTATCCGTATCACCCCAACAGAGCACTTCGCTCTCAGACTGCTGGCTTACTTGTGGTTCCTAGGATACTTAAGAGTAGAATGGGAGGCAGAGCCTTCAGCTTTCAGGCCCCTCTTCTGTGGAACCAGCTCCCAGCTTGGATTCAGGAGACAGACACCCTCTCTATTTTTAAGATTAGGCTTAAACTGTGTCTATCTGAAAAAATGACTTAATATTTTCACTTAACATATATTTGAATACTGACTCTTGAAATAAAGATGTATTAAGTCTCCATCTTCTACTTTTAACCGCCACCTCTCCAATCAAAATATCTAGTACCACCCTTGCGTGATCTGTTAGTGCTATGGATCCAATTTTACAGTTAACTCCAATTTTACAACTGATAAATTTCATACAGTCTGGGATGCATCTAAGGCTTTTATTAGGGGCAAAATGATTGCATATTCTAGCCAAAAGAAAAAAATAGATAGCACTAAATTGGTTCTATTGGAATTGCAAGTAAAGGTTAAAGAAAAACAGCTGTCACTTAATTATAGTGATCAATTATGGAAGGAAGTCTGTAAATTGAAATTTGAATTAAATTAGATATATTAAAAAAAAGCAGAATATGCACTTTTTAAAACAAGGGCAAATTTCTTTGAGGATTGGGAAAAAGCTAGCAAGCTATTAGCAAGGCAGTTGAAACAGCAGGAAGCTGCGTAGTTAATTCCAGGAAATAGAAATGAACAAGGCAATGTAGTAACAAAAGCATGTAAGATTAATCATACATTTCAGATGTTCTATTTAAAGCTCTACTTCTCTGAAACACCGACTGATGCAGACAAAATTGAAGCCTTTTTTTATGCAAAACCGAGTGCAGCAGTGGTCAGCAGTGGTAAAGCTTATAGTTAGTTTTTGTTTTTGTTTGTTTTTCAAATTTAATAAAAATCTAATTTGCAAAAAAAAAAAAAAGATTAAGTTTAAACTTAACTTTTTGATAAAGCTTATAGTTAGGGCTGGATCAGGTGACCCTGAACTATCCCTTAGTTATGCTGCAACAGGCCGAGGCTGCTGGGGGGTTCCCATTATACATTGAGTATTTCTTTTTCATTCACCTCTTTTCATTCTGTTTATACCCCACTCTGCATTTAATCACTAGTTATTATTAATCTCTGGCCCACTGGCTCCCTTCCACAGGTTGGGTTAAGATGGTTTATGCAAAACCGAGTGCAGCAGTGGTCACAAATGGTCAGATTTCCCACTTTTTTAGGTTATTTAGAGGCACAAAACAAGGGGACCCTTTGTCCCCGCTGCTGTTTACACTAGTGGTAGAAACATTAGCAGTGGTGATAAGAAAGGAGGCTAGAATCAAGGTGGTGGAGGCTGGTGGAAGAGAACATAAGCTTTTTTTATATTCTCTGTTTAGTGTCAGATCCAGCGTCCTCTACCCTGGTTCTTCTTGATGAGGTTGACTTATTTTCTCAGATCTCTGGTTACAAGGTTAATTGGCATAAATCAGAAGCTATAGCCGTATCCAAGACATGTCACCCAGATATGGTTAGTGCTGGGCACTTTAAATGGCTCTTATCTGGTATGAAATATTTAGGTGTTAAACTGTGTGTGAATATATCCGATATAATACATATTAATATGACTCCCCTCCTGGTGAACACAAAGAGCAGTCTGGAGAAGTGGAAGATGCTTAATTTAACATTGTGGTGGAAAATAAATATAGTCAAAATGGTGATTGCGCCACAGTTTAAGTATTTGTCAATGATGCTTCCGATAACAATACCTGGAGAGCACAATATTAATAGAATGATTAAAGATTATTTATGGAATGGGAAAAGGGTAGGATTAATTTAAATAAACTTTATGTAATAAGGAAGGAGGGCTTTCACTACCCAATGTGGAGCTGTACAACATTGCTTATGAGATGATTAAATTGGCAAGACATTGTAGGCAGAAGGAGAATGACTACCTAGGGTGGGTGAATATAGAACAAGAATATTCTGCCCCCTTCAGTCCAATTGAAGTCTTATCACAAAGAACTCCAGTTTAAATGAGCATGAAACTAAGGAGATTAATCCGATTTTCCAGCACTCTAAAAATGTTTGGGTTAAACTCCATAAAATGTTAAAGATTTCACTTACAAACAGGTATACTCATCACTTTGGAATAATCCAGCAGTAAAAGTGGGGAAGGACGCAGTTTTCTGGAATTCCTGGCTGTCTAGGGGCATAAGAATTATTCTGATTTGGCTACTCATAAAACAATTAAACCTTACCAAGACTTAAAAATTCAATTCGGTTAGAAAACAAATTAGATTTTTGGAAATATATACAAATACGTAGCAGTTTGAGTGAGGTGATTAAATACCTGTCAGAGGAAGACAATGCATTTGCTTTGTTACTAACTGATTTCATGCAGCAGCTAGGGTTATACTTCATAAATGGAAAAGCCAAGAAAGACTGAATACAGAGAGTGGATAAAAACTATGACTCAGATTGCATCTTTTGAACTGTTGATAGCCAAATTACAGGACCGACGGGAATCCTATACACTTGTCTGGAATAATTTTTTGTTTTTTATAAAAGAAGCAATGTGTTTGGGGAGTTTACAATTATTTATACTCTGTTGAAAGTATATTGGACATGTGCTGCTTGGTTTAGTCTGTGCTGGTATCTGTATTTTATGTTGTTTATTTTTTTTTGTTTTGTATGTTTGAATGGGGCTGGGGTTTGGTTGTTATTTGTTTTGTTTTTGTTTGTTTTGTTTTTCAAATTTAATAAAAGTTTAAATTACAAAAAAAAAAAAAGATTAGCTTAAACTTAACTTTTTGTTAAAGCTTATAGTTAGGGCTGGATCAGTTGACCCTGAACTATCCCTTAGTTATGCTGCTATAGTGTTTATACCCCACTCTGCATTTAATCTCTTCCACAGTGTCTTTTGTCCTGTCCTCCTCCCCTCACCTCCAACTGTTCACGGTGGATGGCTGCCCCTCCCTGATCCTGGTTTTGGTAGAGGTCGTTCTTGTTAAACGGGAGTTTTTCCTTCCCACTCTTACCAAATGCTTGCTAGTTGTGCTGACTGTTGGGTTTTCCCTGTAATCACTGTATTGTCTTTTCTTACAATATAAATCACCTTGCGACTATTGTGATTTGGTGCTATATAAATAAAATTGCATTGAATTAAGTAAAACCATGCATCTGGGTCAGGTTGCGGGGGCAGCAGCCTAAGCAGAGAAACTCACACCTCCCTCTCCCCAACCACCTCCTCCAGGTTATCCAGGGAACACCAAGGCATTCTCAGGCCAGCCGAGAGATATAATCTCTCCAGTGTGTTCTGGGTGTGCCCTTTCCAGAGCACCTCACCCATGAACATGCCAGAACCACCTCAACTGGCTCCTTTCGATGTGGAGGACGAGCTCTACTATGAGCCCCTTCTGGATTCCTGCACATGGAACATGGTCTATTCGGACTCAATGTCCTCAGCCTCCCTGGAATGTGGAAGGTGTGCAGGTGCTTAATGAACTCAAAGATGTCGCCACTGCTTGTGCCTTACTGTTTGGGATCATCTACAACCTGAACCTGAGCTGTCCAACTGACCTCAGGTAAACTTTTGAATTCATCCAAAAGATCCTGATGAAACTTGATACACACAGACTTTCGAACAAAATCCAGGTACTCAAAAACAAACTGCTGCAATAATCCATGAAACCATTACGGTGTTGTGATCTGGGGGCTGTTCAGTGTCCTGAAAAGTTTTTGTTATCCTGTTTACTTGAGCAGTAGTTTTGGTTTTCTGTTATCCTTTTTTTATTTCTTACGATTACTGTTTTATCTTAAAGGTTACAAGTTTCAAATTGAAATCTAAAGCTGTAGTATCAAACTACTGACCTGAGATCATATGCCTCTGTTAAGAGTTTACGTTGGACAGCAGACATAACATTGTTTTTGAGTTTTATTCTCATTTTTCTATGTGTCACATTGTTGTTACAGCACTTTCAGTTGTGCTAAGCTGCCTCATTGTAGCCACTTATCCCTAATGGGTAAAAAATTCTGGCAACCTCATGGTGTTCTGCTAGTCATTTCTCCTAAAAAGACACTTTACCATAGTGAGAATGTTCTGCTGCTATTTGAACTAGTTGAAGCTTGCGTGGAGCTAAGAGCTCTAAAAAGTTTATTGAAAGTTTAAAAAATGCATGACACTTTATAATTGTTCTTTGTTTATAAATACAAATCATTTTTATGCTTTATTGCTTTAATTTTTTTGTAAAACAAGTGGATTTTATTCTTGGTGTCTAATAAAATGCTGTTTTGCAAAGTTGATTTTTTTCCTCCCTCTGTTAACAGTTCTTTTTCTATTTAACATGACTTTAATTTGACAAAAGAAACTCAGTTAGGACTAACTTAACTATATCAAGTTGATCTTACTCAGTAATCCTGTATTGCTTTAATGTGTATCCAGTTAATTCTCTGAACTTAACTATATCACATACTTTAAGTTTAATTTACTCAAGTCACTTTTGTACAGTATACTTACATCTTTTGAGTAAGTTATACAAAAACTTGTTAATTAAAATCTACTGTATTTTTCGGACCATAAGGCGCACTATCAATGAACAGGTCTATTTTCATACATAAGGCGCACCGGGTTATAAGGCGCATGATAAAACATATGTAGAGTGAAGCAAAAGCGTCAGGTAAGTTGAACTTTATTCAACTCATTCACAATAACTCAAAATATTGTTCAGTTGTAACAAATACAGAAAAATACTCTCACATTTTAAATCATTCATCTTCCACAAATCCATCAAATTCCTCATCTTCAGTGTCTGAGTTTAACAGTTGGGCGATTTCAGCATCAAGCATGTCGGGTTCCCTCTCGTCATTATCTGAGTCAGTCTGGTTGTTACTGTTTTGTTTTGGTTGCGGCACACAGCAACCATTTAATTGTTAATAAAAGGGAAACTTTTGCTGGCAATATCTCGCCATCTTCTTCAACATCTTAACAGACGCTACAATATATTCTTTATTAATGAGGGTAAGAACAAGACATTTTTTCATTTTATATATAAGCCCTTCATAAATCCTGTGCACCTGTATATTTACTGATATAAGCAAAGAAAAATACGCTGTGTATCGCCCGGACCTCTCTTTGGCACCGAGGAGAACAGAACACACACACCCAGGCGTCGATTTGTCCTTTAGCAACTTTTGAGACAGTCGACAGTGAGTTTTGTTACACAAAAGTTGGCAACAGCACCAGCCACCGATCGCCAGATTACGCACAAATATCCGGGCCAGCATAGATGGAAACAGGCCGGAACATGTAGAATAAAATCCATCATAGTTTTCTGCAGTTTACTGTGTACGGTTTCTATTTTTGGAACAATGCTTCTTGTTGAATTTATCTCCGGCGGCTTTGGCTGCTTTCCACACCTGCTGCGCTGCACTCGCAGCTTGTTCCTGTCTAATATCGTCAGTAGAGTCATTTTGTGAATCTATGATGGACTATTTTAGAGAATTCAGTGAGGCCTTTGAACTGATCCGCCAGACCAGAGGAAATATCGCTACAGACCACGCAATGGTGCAGTGGTGTGGATTCTTTGGCCATTGGCGGTCAGACAGCAGCGTTCAACTATTTGAAAAGCGTACGCTGGGTGTTACCCCCCCCTCCCCCCATTGTACGCTCTGGAAAATGTCGATATTTATTAAGCGTCCCTTACCAAAGTCGCACTAAAACATTTCAACAGATTTTTGAGTGCAGTGTACCACATAAAATTGGTTCAAGGTCAGTAAGTGCAACAAGAATTCACACATAAGGCGCACTGGATTATAAGGCACACTGCCATTTTTGAGGAAATTTAATGATTTTAGGTGCGCCTTATAGCCCGAAAAATACGGTACTTTAAAAAGTTATGTGTAATCACTTGACACAACATTTTTAAGTAAGTCCATTATATATATATATATATATATATATATATATATAAATATATATATATATAAAATGTTTGTTTTTTTGTTTTGAGTGCGGAGAGGCAGGTGAGGGAGCGGCTGGAGCCAAAAACAGTCCACCTACTCGACAAACCTGCGGGTTAGGCTGGGGAGGTGAGCGGCGTTGTCGGGGACCCTTCCAATATGCGGGTCCTCCCAGAGCTAGACGAGAGCCGCTGTACATTTCTGTATCCGCGGGGTCCATTCTGGTCGCATCCTTCTATCATGTAACGGCTGTGTGGCAGGCAGGAAGGAGGACCCCAACGCAGGATATGCCTGACAGGAATAAAATATTAAACTCAGCCTTATTTAGGGTACAGAACAAAAGGGAAGACTAGACAGGGCTATAACCGCAGAGCAAAATACAGCAGACTGAAAAGTAGTGATGTGTCGTTCAGTGTCGAGGCTTCGAAGTGTGTATCGAGTAATTGAGGGAGACTTTTGTGAAGCACGTATCGAGGCTTGTGTCGGTGATGTGCGAAGCCGGCCGTACCAGGTGACTGATTCAGGAAACGATTCGTGGGTTCAGCGTGCGATTCGAAATATAAGGGGTAGCGAAACGCGATGGATCCCCCCTCACAGTTTATGGTATTGGCGACTGTTGCGCGTTGGTTTGCACTGTATTTGAGCTGATCTTTTTTGGTGATGTAACCAACTAAGAGGAGATTTTCCCTGTCTGGGAACATCTTCAGCTGAGCTCTCCTAATAAGGTGTGCACATAGTAATAAATTATTACTCCAGCTTCATCTGTGCCCTGTGAAAGTGTATTTTGTGAAGTAGGTGAAATCATTTCAAACAACAAAAAAAAACGCCTGAAGTTCAGCACTGTGGCAAAGCTGTTGTTTCTAAATAAAAATGAATAAGTAAAACGTCTCTAGTGAGCACACTTACCAACCAAGTAACACAATCACACTCACATCACAACTCTTTCCCCAATTTATTTCAACTTTCCCTCTTGACCCCGACATGGTATCATAAAGGCAGACACCATATGAATTAGTTCAGGATTATTTATTGTCATCACAAAAATCATTTATTCTGTTCAAAGCTTCACGCACCAAAGCGTGATGTGATTATAAGTAGTGCCTGTTTTATATTGACTGTCCTCTTGATGGCGCAGTTTCGACCCATGGGTTCACCGATTGACTGGAAAGCTTAAATGCTTCATGAAGCTTCATCTCACCGTCACTAGATTATAATCACTCTGCCTGTTTTACATTTACTGTCCACTTGATGGCGCAATAGAGCAAATGAAGCACCATGAAGCTTCGACCCATGGGTTCGCTGATTGGATGGACAGCTTCATGAAGCTTCATCTCACCATCAGTACTGAAAAGCCAAGGCAAAACAGGACACACACAGCAGGGGAACATAAGGCGACAACACAACAACAGGCTCTGAAAACACAGGACTTAAATACACAGGAGGATAATGAGGGGAGTGGGAACAGCTGGGAACACAGGTAACGCTAATTACTATGACAAGACCAGGGGAAGCAAAACTGAACGCAACAGACCGGGACCGGATGGCTATCAAAATAAAACAGGAAGTAAGATGAAGGAACAGAGACGCAGACCTGACACAGAATACTGGGAGAACACCAGGAACTAGAAATAACAAATTAAACCCCACAACCAAAAGAAACTCAGAACAGATAAGCAAAAATAAAACACACAGGGTCCAAAGGACCCCAGACCATGACAGTTAGTGCATTAGAGCATCAACACACTGATGCTCATACATACTGCATTATTTACATTTTTCCATAGCATGTCTGTTGTTTTGGTTATATGTTCTGTGATATTCAGTCCCTTACATGAACAAGTTGCAATGTGGTTGCGTCAGATGGAGGTATTAAAGTGCTCTGTCAGATCAGCAGGGACAGATGGACGGAGCAATGGATGGAGGTGGATCGGTGTTTGACACCATCAGCCTGCATGCAGGACACACAGTCAGCAAGTAAAACCTGCCCATTTATTTCCAGCAGTACTTCATGTTACCCTCCGACAGTCAGGAACAATTAGGTAACCTCTCACTCTTTTCATAATTTTCATCATGATTGTCTTGATTCTTCTTGATATGTTACAGAGAGTACCTGTACTCTAGATTTTCTTGTAAATGTCCTCTCTAGAAAATTAACAAGTACTAACCTGAACAAACTGATTTATTACTAAACCCTGTGATCTTTCAGTGTCGTCTTCGATGTGAAACCAAACTCCGTGAGGAAACATGAGCCCTCTCTGCTCTGTGTGGAGTTTGTTTGCTGTGATCATTTGTGCTGCTCTTGTGCTTTTCACACACAGCTGATGTTGGACCAATTCAAACTTTCCATGCAGTGCTACTAAAAGAGACGTGATTTCTCAGCACACACCACACCATCTGTGTCTCTTGTTTTTGTCATATTTTTGGTTGTTATTTTAATCTGAAACCTACAAAAATCAACCTTAGAGTCAAACACGAGGTTGAACAGAAATTACAAGATTGGTGAGTAGCAAATACAGTAGGGATGGCTCCACTGGGATACAGTGACATGTAATCACTAAGAGACCGGACCATGATAATGTAAAAAACACAATGACTACAGAGCAGGGAAATAATAAGGTGAAAGAATACGACTGTCTAATGGAGCTTTCTGCTGTTTGATTTCACAAGTCCTTTGAACCTTTATAGGTTCAGTTTTCAACATTTATGTCATGTTATTAGTTCTGAATATGAAAAGATTCCATGTGAATACTGTAAAGCAGCTGCTTGATTGAATATGTATGTGACAGGAACAGTTTTGAATGTTAATTTTAGAAAGGCCTTGAGAAACATTTGTGGATTTCAGAATGTATGAAACCTGAGGAACACGGTCATCAATGGACAGTTTGATAATGATCAGTGGACACACAAAACATGACACACTGTCATTGTTTAGAAGAGGTAAATGTGTGTAAAGATCAGAGTGGTGGGTGCATCACAGTTTCATGCAAGGGGCGTTGACCAATCTCAATAACAATTCTCCTTTTTAACTGAAACCAGAAACTTTTTTGAACATAGGGAGCTGCTGCATCTGTCTACCTGTGTTTACCTCATTTCTGTCCATTAACCAAAGGCTTAACTGATTGTGATCACAATGCAAGGACATAGAAAGCAGTCAAACAAACATTGTAAGTGAAAATGGGTTTCATTTCACAGCTGAAGAGGCCATCATACTGAAGACTCTGTTGTAATATGCATGTTTAGCACACTCCACATGCTAATAATAGAAAGCAAATCAAACATAGTCATGGTCAGAAGTTTCCATCCAGGTTGAAAGTGCTGATGCACATTTAGGATAACTGTCCTGTTGGAACTCCCAGTTCTGGAAAAGTTTCAACCATCTAACTGCTGATTTGAGCCAAAGTGAAGAATTTGAAGGTAGTCCCCCTTCATTATTCCATCCACTGTGCACAATGTACCATTATCACTGCCAATGTAGTAGGTTAGAAAATGCTACATTTTCAGTTTTAAAGAAGTTTGCTATTGTGAATTATTCTAACATTGTTATATGTTTATGTACTGAGGTTATACCTTATTATGTCAGTAGATGATGGTCTTGTCCTGCTGTGGCACCACCAAACTTTACAGCTATATGCCCAGCACATGCACAGCTCAGAAATAAGTTAGCTTTGGTCTGTGCAAGATGGGAACTTTGGTGTCCTTTCTATTGATCCACAGTTTGTTTGTTTCTTTTGTTTAGGGTTTATTTATTTATTTAATTAATTAATTAATTAATTTTATTTTATTTATTTATTTATTTATTTTTATTTATTTATGTTGGGGGCGGGGGGGTGCTTCTATAGCCTGTGTGCAACTTGCTGCCAGTTCAGATTTCCAAAACAGCCCCAGCATGATGCTACCATCACCGTGCTTGACAGTTGGTACAGTGCTCTTAGGTTTAAAACCTCACTTTTACTCCTCCAAACACACCTCTTGTCATTGTGGTCAAATAATTCGATCTTTGTCTTGTCTGCCCATCATCCATCAGCTGCAAATTTCAGTCGAGCTTGAAGGAGTAGATTCTGGAGCAGGGGCATCTATCTCATGGAACCCATGGAGATATAAAACTGGTTTGACTTTGGACAGTGACATTGGTGTTCCAGCAATTTCCAGTTCATAGCAGGCTTGAGCCTTGGTGTTCCTGGGTTGTTCCTGAACATCCTAACCAATTTCCTCTCATCTGAGTTTAGGTCTATTTCCAGACCTTTGCAAAGTGGTGTTAAATCTGAATAACAGTTTTCTGAAGTGATGATTCTGAAATCTTTCCAGTATGTGTAAAACTATGGTTCTCCTTAGATCTTCAAACAAGTCCTTTCCATGCTTGCAAAGAGGAACTACCAGCTGTAGACAATCATCTTCACTAAAGAGAAGCTAATAGGCCTTGACCTTTGGAAATTAAAAGACACCGTGCAACCTTTAGCTCCACTTATTAAAAACAATTGAGTGCATGCATGTTTGAGCCTGTGTACTTTGGACCCTGCATGGATTTGAGAAAATCCTAAATTAATTCTTGCCATTTAAGATGTAAATGGAATAAATTTGTACAATCATTCAACCATGAAAAAAAGAACTGTTCATAGAAATCATTAAGCTATAGCTCCAGCTGTGTGTATGAAGGTGTTTGATGGGAACATTTTTCCATCAAAGACCTAAAAATTAAATTTTAATTTCTTCTCAAATATTTTGAATTATTCAGATCTTTGTGTCTCTTTTCAGGCTGATTCTTCTAAAACTGGGTGTGTTTAGGAAGAGAGGAGGATGGAGGCATTGAAGGAGAACGTCTCCTCACACACATATTTCTTTCTGGATGGCTTTGATGAACTTGGAGCGTTGAGGCCTTTCCTCTTCATCCCGTTCTCCTTCATGTTTGCGGTCTCACTGTTTGCTAACTTCCTGCTGCTGTACGTCATCATTTCACAGAAAAGCCTCCACTCACCGATGTACATCCTCATTGCTGCTATGTCGTGCATTGACCTGAGCCTGCCTCTGTTCTTTGTTCCCCACATGCTGCTGAGCTTCCTGTTTGATTGGAGAGGAATCTCTTTGACCGGCTGCCTTGTTCAGATGTATTTTGTTCACTTGTTACTAGCCTTTCAGTGCAGTCTGCTGCTGTGGATGGCTCTGGATCGTTACTTTGCCATCTGCACCCCTCTCTACTATCAAGAACAAATGGCTTTAGCAAGATTTCTCAAATTTGTCATCCCACTTTTGATCAGAAATCTGATCACTGTCTTGGTGGTGGTGATTCTGGCTGGAAAGTTATCATTCTGTTCCAGAAATGTGATAAACCATTGTTTCTGTGAGCACATGGCCTTGGTGGAGCTGGCCTGTGGAAGCACCACCATCAATAGTGTGGTCGGGTTGATTTTAGTGTTCTTAGTCTCTGTGACTGACTTCTTCCTCATCACTGCCTCTTACATTGTTATATTCAGTTCTGTGCTGAGTTCAGGAAAATCAAGTGCCAAAGCTCTTCACACCTGTGTGACCCACATCGTGGTCATGACTGTTAGTCTGATCATCGTACTCACAGCGTTCCTGTCATATCGAATAAGAAACGGCCTCCCTGCAGGCGTTAGGCTTTTCTTCAGCATAATGTACCTGTTCTTTCCAAGTTGTTTCAACCCGATCATCTACGGCATCAGAACCGCAGAGATCCGAAAGCACATCCTGAATACACTGAAAATCTGAACTTTTCTTAAGAAAAACCTGGACGCATTTCAGTGAAATACAATATGAGCTTTAATGTAAATTAAATGAATCAGAATATGGATTGTGCAGTATGTGCATGTGCAGTGATGACCAATCTGTGTTAGCCCTGTAACAGACAGCTGCGTGAAGCTGACACCCCACCCATGTGAAAAATTCCAGCAAATAGATTGAGCGGTTAGTGCTCATGTTTGTGCCGTTAAAACTATCGTTTGTGCTGTTTTCTTCTTCCTTTTTTATTTACCGTATTTTGCAGACCATAAGGCGCACTATCAATGAACGGGTCTATTTTCATACATAAGGCACACCGGGTTATAAGGCGCATGATAAAACATTATGTAGAGCGAAACAAAAGCGTCAGGTAAGTTTAACTTTATTCAACTCATTCACAATAACTCAGAAGATTGTTCAGTTGTAACAAGTACAGAAAAATACCCTCAAATCCATCAAATTCCTCATCTTCAGTGTCTGAGTTTAACAGTTGGGCGATTTCGGCATCAAGCATGTCGGGTTCCCTCTCGTCATTATCTGAGTCAGTCTCATTGTTACTGTTTTGTTTTGGTTGCGGCACACAGCAACCATTTAATTGTTAATAAAAGGGAAACTTTTGCTGGCAATATCTCGCCATCTTCTTCAACATCTTAACAGACGCTACAATATATTCTTTATTAATGAGGATAAGAACAAGTCATTTATTCATTTGATATATAAGGCCTTCATAAATCCTGCACCAGTATATTTACTGATATAAGCAAAGAAAAAGCATTAAAAAAAAAAAAAAAAAAGTAAATCTCTTTTTGACTCAACACCGGAAACCTGAAAACTCCGCTGTCACCATGTTTTGTGTACATACAGCACCGAGGGGGACAGCACACACACCCCCGGACCTCGATTTGTCCTTTAGCAACTTTTGAGACAGCCCACAGCGAGTTTTATTACACAAAAGGTGGCAACAGTGCCAGCCGCCGATCGCCAGATAACGCACAAATATCCGGGCCAGCATAAATGAAAATAGGCCAGGAACATGTAGAATAAAATCCATCATCATTTTCTGCGGTTTACAGCGTACGGTTTCTGTTTTTGGAACAATATTTTCCACTTCTTGTTGAATTTATCTCCGGCAGCTTTGGCTGCTTTCCACACCTGCTGTGCTGAACTCACAGCTTGTTCCTGTCTAATATCGTCAGTAGAGTCATTTTGTGAATCTATGATGGACTATTTTAGAGAATTCAATGAGGCCTTTGAACTGATCTGCCAGACCTGAGGCCACATCGCTGCAGACCACACAATGGTGCCTTGGCCATCGGCGGTCAGACGGCAGCGCTCAAATTACACAGATCGACATTTTGAAAAGCGTTTGCTGGGTGTTACCCCTCCCACCGTCATACGCTTTGTACGCTCTGGAAAATGTTGATATTTGTTGAGGGTCTCTTATCAAAGTCACACTAAAACATTTTGACAGATTTTTGAGCCCAGTGTACCACATAAAATTGGTTCAAGGTCAGTAAGCACAACAGGAATTACCGAATTACAGCCTGCAGCAGGTGATTCATTGTTTTCTAATTAGGTGAAGTCATGTGATCGCCTGACAGTAAAACACAACACTGACCGGTAAGCAGCACAAGAATATCCTTAAATTGCTGGCTGTCTGAGTGGTGTCCAAAGAGCAATGTGGGATTTATACATAATTGGGAAACTTTCTGTGGAAAATCTTATTAAAAGAGGTGGCATGCATCCTACTTTGGATTGAGCAGAAATCTGGCCAAATTTATTAAACCCCCCACAACATGGCTATCCAGGGTTGAGACCAGGAAACAGAGTTGCAATCTCCTCTTTCTAGTCCCTGTCAGTACTCTTGCTGCAGCATTTTGGATGAGTTGAAGGTGTTTTAGGGAGCTTTGAGAACAGCCTGATAATAATAAATTACAACAGTCCAGCCTAGAAGTAAGAAATGCATGAATTAGCTTTTCAACATCGCTCCAAGACAGGATGTTTCTAATTTTAGAAATATTGTGCAAATGCAGTTGTATCTGAATTTAAAAGCAGGAAATTAAAGGCTATCCAAGCCTTTGTGGCTGTGGCTCAGGAGGTAGAGCAGGTCGTCTATTAATTGACTGGTGGTTCAGTTCCTGGCTGCTCCAGTCTGCATGCCAAAGTATCCTTGGGAAAGATACTGAACCTCAAGTTGCTCACTGATGCAACCGTTGGAGTGTGACTGTTAGATACGCACTTAGCTGTAGAAGGAAGTGCTTATATGAATGGGTGTGAATGGGAAATTGCAAGTCTGTTGTTTAAAGCACTTTGAGTGCTCAGCTAGAGTAGAAAAATGCTATATAAGAACTAGTCCATTGACCATTTATGTCTTTAAGACATTCCTGCAGTTTAACTAATTGATGTGTGTCATCTGGCTTCAATGATAGGTAAAGCTGAGTATCATCTGCATAACAGTGAAAATGTATGCAATGCTTTCTAATAATATTTATAAGGGAAGCATGTATAATGTATAGGGCTGGGTGATATGGACCAAAAGTAATATCTCAATATTTTTTAGCTGAATGGCGATATAAGATATATATCTCAATGTATTTTCTTCCCAAAAGATATAAACAAAAAGGCACTTCACAGTCGAAGCTTGTCCCAACAAACGGACACAGTATGAAGGCTGTATGTACACAAAACACAGCGAGGATTTCAGGTCGCCAAAACTCACCGACCTCAAAGTAATTACATTTGTCACTAGTCACTTTTGGGGAAAAAAGTCACCAGCAGGTCTGAAAAGCCACTAAATCTAGCAACAAAGTCGCTAAGTTGGGAACATTGCCATGTGGTTGCTTCCTGCATGATTAACGGGTGAAGCGGAGAGAGGCGGGGCAGGTGTGACGCTGTGCAGAGACAAACTGGGAGAAGAGCAAGGTGAACTGGTGGAGCTACAAGTATGATTGTAACGTGACCTAGACTATATTGATATAAACGATAGTGTCTCATCTTATATTGCATATGAAAATATATTGATATTTTTTAAAAACTCAATATATCGCCTGGCCCTAATAGTGTACAGTAAATAAAATTGTTCCACAGAACACTGTGGAACTCCACAATTGACCTTAGTTTGTCAAGAAGACTCCCCATTTACATGAACAAATTGGAGTCTATTAGATAAATATGATTCAAACCACTGCAGTGCAGTACCTTTAATACCTATAGTATGCTCTAATCTCTGTAATAAAATGTTATGGTCAACAGTATCAAAGCTGCACTGAGGTCCAACAGGACAAGAACAGAGATGAGTCCACTGTCAGAGGCTGTAAGAAGATCATTTGTAACCTTCACTAATGCTGTTTCTGTACTGTGATGAATTCTGAAACCTGACTGAAACTCTTCAAATAAACCGTTCCTCTGCAGATGATCAGTTAGCTGTTTTACAACTACTCTTTCAAGGATCTTTGAGAGAGAAAAGCCCACGGCACTTCAATCAGCGATGAGTAGTGAGATGTCCTAACTTTACAGAGGACATTTTTATAGAACAACAAAATATTTTTCCAGGCTAAATGAAGATCTTCTAAATTAGCTAGACGCCATTTCGTCTCCAGCTCATTGGTTATCTGCTTTAAGTTGTGCATTTGCTATATCAGGGAGTCAGGTACTTCTGATTTGAGGCTTTCTTTTTTCAGAGGAGCCACAGTATCCAAAGTTATACGCAGTGAGGATGTAAAACTATTGACGAGATAATCGACCTCACTGGGAGCAGAGTTTAGGTAGCTGCTCTGCACTGTGTTGGCACTGAAGAGCATAATAATGAAGGAATTATATCCTTAAACTTAGTTACAGCATTTTCAGAAAGACTTGTACTGTAATAAAACTTATTCCCCACTGCTGTGTAATCCATTAAAGTAAATGTAAATGTTACTAAGAAATGATCAGACAGGAGGGGGCTCTCAGGGAATACTGTTAAGTCTTCAGTTTCTATGCCATATGTTAGGACAAGATCCAGAGTATGATTAAAGTGGTGGGTGGGCTCCTTTACATTTTGAGAGAAGCCAATTGAATCTAACAATAGATTAGATGCAGTATTGAGGCTGTCATTTTCAGCATCTACATGGATGTTAAAATCACCCACTATAATTATTTTATCTGAACTGAGCACTAAATCAGATAAAAAGTCTGAGAAGTCAGACAGAAACTCTGAGTAAGGACCAGGTGGACGATAGATAATTTTCTAATTAGGATGGACAAGACTAAGAGTCACGCTTTCAGATGGTTAATTAATAAGCTGGAATTGAAGATTGCTGCTACTCCTCCTCCTCGACCTGTGCTTCGAGCATTCTGACAGTTACTGTGACTCGGGGGTGTTGATTCATTTAAACTAACATATTCATCCTGCTGTAACCAGGTTTCTGTAAGGCAGAATAAATCAATATGTTGATCAATTATTAAATCATTTACTAATAGGGACTTGGAAGAGAGAGACCTAATGTTTAATAATCCACATTTAATTGTTTTATTCTTTGGTGCAGTTGATGAAGCTGTATTATTTATTAGGGCCCGAGCACTAAACGTGCGAAGGCCCTATTGTAATTGCTCCGTTTATTATTATTATTTTTTTTTTTTTTTTTTTTATTATTATTCAGGCAAATGAATTGGCTTTTTGGGGGCTTTATCATATTCAAAAACTCATGAAACTTTGCACATGCGTCACACCTGGTGAAAATTTAAGTATTTTAAGGGTTTCGGGCAAGGGTCATCCAAAATGGCTCGCTAGCGCCCCCTAAACTGGAGCCCCACCGCTGTGTTTCACGTACATGTATGAAACTTGACACACATGTACATCATATCCAGACGCACAAAAAATCCTCTTGGAGCCATGCCCTAAACCCAACAGAAAGTCCGCCATTTTGAATTAATCATGCAAATTTGGCAATTTGCACACCTCAGACTTTTTCTAATAACTCAGAGATTTTAGGTATTATCAACTTCATATTTGGTTTGTGTAACCTACACCCCCAGGGGAATCTAAATCTAAAATATGGTGAGTTTTTGCCAAGGGGGAGGGGTCCTTATGCCCCCCTGAATTTTGATCATTCGCCATGAAATTTTGATTGCCTCTCATTCATACCTACATGATCCAATCTGGATCAAACTTCTTCACTAGGATGAGGGTCCTCCCCTGAACACATACATATGACAATATTTAATAACAGTCGCAGCGCCACCTAGTGGGAACAGGAAATGTCATATTTTACACTTGGAGGTCCAGCTCCAAGGCGGTTGAGCCGAACCATCTATAATTTCACCTGGACAGCCTTAACAAGTTGGACTTACTGTGTTTTCAAAACTGTGAGTTTTTGGCAAAAGGGCGTGACCCTTATGGGACGGCAAAGTGCTATGATTCGCCATGAACACAAAAATGGCTGTAACTCAAAGCCAACCTGTCCAATCTGCCTCAAACTTCAGTGGTGTGATAAGCATGCTGCCCTGAACACACTGATATGCATAACGTCCATAAACGGTAGAGCGCCACCTAGTGGCACCTGGAAATATCATAAAACAGCATGTTTTTGGAGCAGATCCGGAGCTACATTTTATCTACATGTATGAAAATGTACAGGCTCATGTAACATCCTAAAACGTACAAAAAAGTCTCTTGGACCCATACCCCAAACACTACAGGAAGTCGGCTATCTTCAATTGAATGTGTCAATTTTTGCGATTTCCACGCCTGCTATTTGAACGAACTTGTCCTAGGGCATTTCACCCACTGACACCAAATTGGCTCCAGACCATCTACACAAGTAGCCCATCAAAAGATATTCATGGTTTTGTAGATTATTGAACGGTGTTGCCGTAGCAACCCTCTGAATGTGGGATTTTACTCATATAACACTTTGCACCAAATTGTTACATCTCTGACATACATTGTCCGATCTGCCTCAAACTTCACAGGCTTAACGGAAGGGTAAGGGAGACTGGACACACCCATCAGCTTTGTTTCACACTCATAACGCCACCTGGTGGTGACAGGAAATCAAAAGTACACTAATAATATTCATCCTGTGATCATTGCAATTTATTTGATGGCTGCAGGCATTACACGGAGGATCATGGCACTTTAATTAGTGGACACTAACCCACGCCACCTGGTGGATGTGGGAGACTTTTGGCTGCTGAACGACGCAATGTACGGCTGACCTGCTGAGCTGTCAGCACCTGGGTGAGCACGCCGCTCTCTCGTCTGCCAGAACCTCCGAGCGCGGCTCGGCTTGAGAGCGCCACGGGTCGACGCGCGCCGGGTGCGAGGGCCCGATCATCGCCGCTTGCGGCTTTAATTGTTTTTGAATTTTTATGCTTAATTTTTTGTTTTATTTATTTTTTTGGCTGGTTTATGGTTTGTTTTTTGGGATGGGGCACCTTCTCTATAGGGATGGGGTTTTGGGGGGATGACAGGAGGCGAGAAGCTGCAGAGAGGCGTGTAAGACTGCAACTCCTCAGGTCTTACCCCTGGATAATCAGGTTTTACAGTGTTTAACGAATAAATGAGAGCTGCTCCATCCAAAGTGGGATGGATGCCGTCTCTCCTAACAAGACCAGGTTTTCCCCAGAAACTTTCCCAGTGATCTATAAAGGCCACATTGCTTTTTGGACACCACTCACACAGCCAGTAATTCAAGGAGAACACGCAGCTAAACATGTCGCTCCTGGTCCAATTAAGGGGGGGGGACTACAGAGTCCAACATTGTTTTTGTAAGGTTACGCACCGATTCAATATTAATTTTAGTGACCTCCGATTGGCGTAACCGGGTGTCTCGAGGCGAGTGTTTGTTGTGATTTGGTGCTGTATCAATAAAATTGAATTGAATTGAATTAAAAACAGGCCAGAGGGACCCAGGTATTTAAACCCTATGGATGGAAGGTGGGAGGGACGAATCTTTTTGCAGATTCTTACTAGGCGTCCTCTTTCTTAGCAGCCACGGGTTCACTGTTATCCCATCCTGACATGTCAAAGCACAATGAACAACAACAGACCAAACTTACTGGAAGTTGCAGGTGTTTTTAAAGGCTGTTTTTGTCACTGATACATGTAATTATGACAGTGGACAAATACATATGGAGAAAAAGCATTCAAACATGGACTCACTGGGATGAACAAATATCCAGTTGATATGTGACCTAACCACCTGGATATCTGGTCATCCCAGCCAATCTGTTGTCCAAGTGTGATGACAATTTAATTGTAATTTAGCATTCTTTTGCGTTGTGAGCAGGAGCACCTGAGCAACAACAAAATAATACTGATAGAGTCTCATTTTGGTCTTGTGCCAGTAAGTACTTAATGCAGAGCAAAAGAAAATTAGTCTGACTATGAATGACTAGAAAAACTAGTTTTGAACATATTTCTAAAAACACTACCGTAACATGTGAAAGGGTCACCAGGTTCAGCTGCAGCGAGGAGAGGCTTCAAGTGTTTCCACTGAACTAATCTACTGTTTCAAGTGTTCATTTAGTCATTGGTACAACAATCTCATTACAGCAGCAGCTCTGAGAGTCCCAGCAGGCTGATGGAAAAGACCAATTAAGCAGCAATGATAATTAATCCCTGCATTCTTCTCAAAGGAAACTAAATTCTGCTGTCCTGACCTTGGGACCAATTAGTTTCAAGGAGAAAATGGCAACAAATATGAGGCTGAAATACCTGAAGGAATGAGCAGCAGATCAATTATTTTCACAGTTTAAACCTCAGAGGAAACATCTTCCCTCCTCTGATTTACTGTGTCAATACTGGAACAGGAAATAATATCAGGCTGCAGGTTTTCATCTTAGGAGGAAGATATAATCACTTCAAAATATATTAATTTTTTGTTTTGTAGATGTCAGCAAACATAAACATTTTGATTAGGAAGGAAGTACTTCCAGTTTGTTAACATGTGTGAATGTTTAGTGATACAAGGAGATCAAACTGTATACTGTACCAAGATATTCTGCCATTTTTACTATTGCTTAATCCTCAGGCTTGTAAAATGATCACTTTGCTCGTGTTTTGTTCTTAATAATTTAAGTTTAAAAAAAACTGAATTTGGTATGCAGTGAAGATTAGAAAAACATGTCCGTACAGTATGTGAGCAAGAATAACCAAATCTGAGAAATCTCACAGGAAACCTTAAATTTATTCCAGCCATCCTAACACATTTAAAAACTGGATACATTCATAAACTGTCAGGTTATCCCCAGATTTCTCAGCTCATTTTATACGCAAGCCCAGCGGCTGATGAAACCCTGGAGACTCTGATGGGCTCAGGGACATTTAAACTGGCACAAACTGGTTTGAGCCAATCACAGTGGTGCCGTGTTTGAGGTCAGCCTCTCGGTGGGCCATTAAGACTCTGGCTACAAGATGACCTGAGAAAAGAGTTTTTCCTGATGTTCAGCTGATAAACGGGTGCTGCAGGTAAGAAAGCTCACTTTTTCCCTTTAAGCTTTTGTTTGGTTCTCAATAACTGATTATGTTTTTAGTCAACGTCTCATAAAAACTGATTTTAATTAGAATCCAAACACTGAGACAGTTCTCAAATTCAAAACTACTCAGAGTACTCAGATTACTCATTCAGATTCCTTTTGAAGCCAGTATTTTTAATCAGTTTATCACTTAAAGGTATAAACTTGAGGGGAAAACATCATCAGTGTTTATAATATTCTGAAGCCTACACAGAATATGTAATGCAAAGATCTGACAGACTCAAGTACTATTTTTGTTTACGTGATTTTTCTGTTTTTGCAGTACAGTGCATCTGATTCACAGCATAATTTGATGTTTTGTGAAGCAGCTGTTTAAGCTTCTTTATATCACTTTACAGTTTTTTATATTCTTTTACATTTTTGCAGTATTATATGTAACGACTTACCTAAGAGACTAAAGAAAACCATTAAAGAAGCACAAATTGCAGTGTTTATAATGTATGTACTCATGTTTGTGTTGATGCATATATATTTCTGTGCTATGCTTGTATCCATATAGTTTCAGTGTATTTAAGGTTTTTTTTTTTTTTTTACTATTTACTGTTTCCTTACTGTTAGTATGATGGAGATTCTTTGTAAACTTGCTTGATTTACCTTTTGGAAATGATCATGTAAAGTAGCAGAATTAATCCCAAGGTGTTTTTTTTTTCAACAGTAGCATAAAAACCTTGATCACTTGGATGGCTGGATATCAGTAGAAGTAAGTAGAAAATATGTATTTTTCATGATTGGTCACCTTAAGGGTTCAATGAAAAGTTAACAGCAAACAATATGATGTATTTAATTAATTGTAAGGAAAAGTACTGTATTAGAATTAATACAGTATTCTACAAAATTCAAATTATCCATGTTTCCTGTTTGCACCATGTACAACTGCAGTATATAAATAAAAACAGAATGCAATGATTTGCAAATGCTTAAAGTGAGAAAATGTTCCATTTTAAGGAGAATCTGAGCTCATTTTGAATATGATGGCAGCAACATGTCTGTAAAACTCGTCACGGATCCGTGTTTCCTGCATGTAAACGTGGGAACTGAGGAGAGCAGCTGCTGGACCTCTAGGAGAGGAATGTTGTCCCATTCTGTCTGATGAAGGATTCTAGCTGCTCAGCAGTCCTGGGTCTTTTCCTGATTTGGTTCCCGATGCGCCAGATGTTCTCAGTTGGTGTGGACTGCAGGCCAGTTCAGCACCTGGACTCTTCTACTACAAAGCCGTGCTGCTGGAATAGCTGTAGTATCCAGTTTGGCATCGTCCTGCTGAAATATTAAGGCCTTCTCTGAAAAAGACATCGTCCGGATGGGAGCACATGTTGCTCTGAAACCTGTATATACTTTTCAGCACTGATGGAGCCTTTCCAGATATGCCAGCTGCCACTTTCACTGATGCACCCCCATACCATCAGAGATGCAGGCTTTGAACTGAGCACTGATAACAGGTCCCTCTACTCTTTAGTCTGGAGGGCAAGGTGTCCATGTTTTCCTAAAAGAATTTCAAATTTGGATATTGAATAACCTCAGAACAGTTTTCCACTTTGCCTCAGTCCATTTTAAATGAACTTTGGCCCAGAGGAGACACAGAGAAGTTTCTGGATCATGTTCACATGTGGCTTCTTCTCTGCATGATGGAGCTTTAACCTGCATCTGTGGATGGCACGGTGAGCTGTGCTCACAGACAGTGATTTCTGACAGTGTTCCTGAGCCCATGCAGGGATTTCCAGGACAGAATTAGGCCTGTTTTTGATTCAGTTCAATTTTATTTATATATCACCAAATCACAACAAACGCTCACCTCGAGGTGCTTTCTTTTGTAAGGTAAAGGCCCTACGATGATTACAGAAAACCCAACAGTCAAAATGACCCCCAGTGAGCAATCACTTATCGACAGTGGGAAGGAAAAACTCCCTTTTAACAGGAATTAACCTCCAGCAGAACCAGGCTCAGGGAGGGGCAGTCATCTGCCGCGAGCGGTTGAGGGTGTGAGGAGAGAGGCAATGCAGTGCTGCCCGAGGGCCTAAAGATCGCGGGCATTCAGTACTGATTTTCACCAGTGTCCATGTTCATAGAGTTCTCTGGATTCTCTGAATCTTTTGATGATGATAATATGTACTGTAGATAATGAGATATTCAAAGTCTTCCAAATTTTATGCGAACCTCTGCCCTTCTAAGAAACTCTGCCCCTGCAAGATGCTCTTTTTTGAGAGTGAGAGAGAAATCTTGCTGCCATTAATTTCAAAATGAGCTAATATTTTTCATGAAATAGTTTCAAATATTTGATATGTTTTCTGTGTTCTGTTGTGGATAAAATATGGGTTTATGAGATTTCCAAATCATTGCATTCAGTTATTTATATTTTACCCGGCATCCCAACGTTTTCAGAACTAGGATCGTACTGTGTGTTAGACTGTCCTCTGATGTGACTCATCATCGTGGCAATATAGAAATAAAGCTTTTAAACACTTTTAAAATGCTGTATTTTATCCCACCTTTACCAAATTGCAAGTGAAACTAAAAGTTGTAAAAATATTGCAGTTTGAAACTTTGTGACTTTGTTACCACCATCCCTCACTATATATTTTTGTCCATATAGTACTTTTAATTAATTTTTTTTAATTAACAAATTTTAATTAACAAGTAATTTGTGGATTTGAAGTCTAAGAATAAAAATAAAATTTGTTCTCACGTTTCTGAGACCTACATTTGGATAAGACAGATATTTTCTGACTGTTTCTGTGTGGACCGTCTCTGTACAGGTGAAACCAGAGCTATGTTGGAGGCGTCGCTGAGCAGAAACATCTCTCACAGCACATTTGTGTTAAGAGGTTTCCCCACATTGCAGAAACACCGCTGGTTACTGGCGCTGCCATTTTGCACCTCCTACCTGTTGGTGCTGCTTGGAAACTCTCTGCTGGTGTATGTCATCTGCAGCGTGGAGAGTCTGCACAGCCCCATGTACCTTTTCATTTGTACACTCTGCTTTGTTGACATCCTCGCTGTGACAACCATCATCCCCACCTTGCTCCTTAGCCTCCTGTTCAATTGGAATGAAATCTCATTGGCCGGCTGCTTGACTCAAATGTTCTTTACTCACTTCCTGTCCTCAGTGGAGTCAACATTGTTGCTGGCAATGGCACTGGACCGCTATGTTGCTATCTGCAAGCCGCTGCGCTACACTGAAATTATTAACTCATCTATGCTGATGAGGTTACTGATCTTTACGCTGGTTCGCAGCATCTCCATCATGGCAACACTGGTAGGTTTGGCAGGTTCACTGCAGTTTTGTGGTTCCAACACAATCCAGCACTGCTACTGCGACCACATGGCGTTGGTCAGCCTGGCTTGTGACAACACAAACAAGAACAGTGCAGCTGGCCTTGCTGTCATCATCTGCTTTGTAGGAGTTGACATACCAATCATTTTCTTCTCCTATGTGAAGATACTGAGTGTGGTCTTACGATCATCAGCAGCCAGTGAAGACCACCGGAAGGCCTTTCACACCTGTGGCACTCACCTCATGGTTATGATGAGCTTCTACCTGGTAGGTAGTGTCACCTTTCTCTCTCACAACCTAAACATCCCCATACCAACAGATATCAACAATTTAATGGGACTCATGTACATATTTTTCCCAGCAACAATCAATCCTATCATCTACGGTGTACGAACCAAAGAAATCCGTAATGGCTTTTTGAGGATTTATAAACACAAAGCAAAGAAAATACTGACTGTGACTTCTGCTGAAAAAGGACAATTGTGAAATAAAACAGTGCACTTTGTACTGCAAAATGTGGAGTTTTCTTGATATCATTTTTATGAATCTTATTTACTAAAATGTACATTTTGCTACAGTGAATGCATATAGTTTCAGAGATTCAAGTGGAAACACAAGAAAGGTTAAGATCAGGACGGTGACTTTTCCATTTCTCAATTTCAAAACCAAAAACGTTTTTTCCTTTCTCAATCTCCCCAAAGTTTCAGATCATAGACTGCTGCTTTGTCACTGTTGTCATGATTATATTGATTTTTAAGGTTGGCAAGGTTCAGCCTGAGTGAGATGACCAGGGGTGGGTATACTTGCCCCCCCACCCCGATTAGTACCTGTACATTTTCCCAAAGGGAAGAGAGGGTTGCCTTGGGCACCTGGGTGGCTTAGTGGTGAAGCCGGCGACCACATACACACGCCGTGCTACGGCGTGGGTTCGCGTCCCGGCCCGTCGCCAATTTGCCCGCGTGTCTTCCCCTCTATCTTTCCCCCATTTCCTGTCTCTCTCCACTGTCACAAAAAGCTGCTGTGGCCAAAAAAATGCAAAAAAAAAGAGAGGGTTGCCTTTAGGTCAGGGAATGACTGTTTTTTGTTCATTTGCACTGAATATCAGCTTGTCGGAAAGCGCCCCATATGGGGACTCTAGTTGGGGAACCTCAGCTGTTCTTGTGGATAATGACAGTAAAACCAGTAGGGGTGTGATGAGGAGAAATGGCATGCTGGATCTCAACCTGTGTGGTTTTCTGTCTCTGGACTTCTTGTCATGTCTGAGCGGTGTGGCGAGCAGGGTGGACCCAAATGCAGAACTCCGAAGGCAGGACTGACTTAAAGTGATGACTTTATTTACAGAAAGTAATCCGAAATATACAAAACTGAGGTAGACGAAAAGACAGCAAAAACCGGAACAAAATCACACCTCAGTGAGGGAGGATGTGACAAGGAACAGAGGGAAATGCAGACAATAAATACACCAGGAATGATGTGAGGAAACAGGAAGCAGCTGGGGAGAACAGGTGGACAAAATCATACTAATGAAACACAGGAAGCAAAACTCCACACAACACACAGGGAACACAAGACTGTCAAAATAAAACAGGAACACCTAACAAAGTATGCGCAGACTGAACACAGGGGGCTGGCACAGAGGAACACTAAACAGGGACCAAGGCACAGGGAAATAGACAGAAAAACCCAGACTCAGGGGAGACAGGAACAAAAGGAACTAGAAAACCACAACTGATAAGGCCAGAACTAAGATGAATAAGGAAGATCAAAACAAAACTAGAAAATAACAAAACCCAGTGAAAACAGAACTAAACACAAAATGCTGAGCACATGGCCCAGGACCATGACACTTCTGTGCTGGTCACAGTTGTTCCATAATGAACACCGACTGATTTTGTAATGGGATCATCAGATCTGTGGCCACATGCTTTGGCCAACTCACCTGGTGGTGATCTGGACTAGGTGGATTAGGGAGGATGACAGATCTGGCATGCCCAAACAAGAACTTGACTGGCCTGCACAGAGTCCTGACCTCAGCCTGATAGAACAGCTTTGGAATGAATTAGAGCGGAGACTGTGAGCCAGGTCTTCTCTCCAACATCAGTGTCAGAGTTGAAGCTATTGTATCTGCAAAGAGTGGGTCCACATCATATAAAATCCTATGGATTAATAATGGGATGGCTCTCAGATTCATATGTGTGTGAATGTAGATGAGCAAATACTTTTGGCAGTATAGTGCATTTTGGGCATTTACAACTGGGGCAGAGATCGTGGTCTGGGCATCTTTGCTTAGACTGCTGCCCTTGTGACCTAGACCCAGACAAGCATTATAGAAAAAAAAATGGATGCAGTTCAGTGTTCCCTCAATGAGTGCACAGTGAACAGGCCCAGAGGCAGCAAAGCAGTCTGAAAACATAATGCATCCTCCTGCAGTTGTAAACAACAGACTACAAATCATGTTGTCTGTAGTCTAATTGTTGACTGACGAATACTCGGGTATTCAGACATGCTCTTGTAGACTTTTGCAGTTTGATGAATCTCTGTACGGTTTCTTTAAAAGGCATCTCTACAAGGTACACACCCACTTTAATTTCCTTCATTGGAACACCTGACTCCAAATAGCTTTTGGAAAAGACATTTACTTTTTAAGCCAGTGCTTGTTCTTTTTTCTTTTTAAATGACGACACAAAAAGTGCACTATTTGTGTATTACTAGCACCACTCTCAGGCCAAACAAGACAACACAGTCTATTAAGTCTACAAAGGCTCATTAATTTACTGCATTTTCACTCTTACATTTGGAATAACTTCAAGTCTTTAAGATTGGATTTTATTGAGTTATTAAAATGAATTGTATTCAGCTATTAAATTAAAAATTTGATGGTCATACAAATTTATTTTTTTTCAACATTCATCTTAAGAACCTTTAGGTCAGATCTGAATCTGGGTCAGTTTCACTAAACCATGCAGCAGTACTCAAAAAGTTAGCCAGTTAAAATAAAGCACTTTAAAGTAGCTGATTTGGTGTCTTCAATAGTTGTTCTATAAACATTACCTCACAGAGATGTGTGTCACAATATGAATGGATTGCATGGATGTGTTTGTGTCATGCGTCCTGCCCAGAGCACTCAGAGTGGCTCTCCTCTGGCTGTGTGCAAAGGCAGCTGTGGAAACTTCCCTGGCCTGAATCTCCCAAAGTTCATGTGGGAAAAACACTCGATTTGATTTGGGGGTGAACGTTGATCGAGGGGTGGTTCTTTTTTGAGCTTTAGCAGTACAGGCGGCTGCAGTTTATAAAAGAACATTTAAGGGTTCATTACTGAAAACGCTGTTTCATATTCACCCGAGGCATGATCTCCTTCCCACATCTCCACAGTAGATCATCCTCCTCTGTCACACCAACCCTCTGCATGTCCTCCTCCATCCATGAACCTTCCCTGAGGTTTTCCCTCTCTTCCTCCTGCCTGGCATTATTGCTTCAAGTTAGTTTTTGCTTTGTTTTGTTCCATCAGTCCCAGATAAATGGAGACAGCCACAAACGTCCTTTATTTAAAGATGCAGTGGAATATACAAGCTTCCCTCTCACCCAGTCAAAATGAAAGGTAACTGGAATAATAATAATAATAGAAATAACACATATTTTGGCTTTTTTTTTCTTTAGCCTGTGACTTCACATTACAATGAAAAATAAAATACTTGGTTTCATTCAGACTTTTAAGTAAGCAGTGACACGTCTTCCCTCCACTAACACACACACACACACACACAAACAGGACTAATGATTAACATCAACAACTTCTGCACAATGATTGTTAACATGTGACGTGTGAGACGGGATGTTTGAGACTGTCACGGTTTTACTTCGAATCATCAAAACTTTATTCTGTTCTATTCATTAACGGGACAAACTCCCCACGCCCTCCTATTTACATCACATCCCTCCTGATCTATGAATATCTGTGTGTGAATTTTCATGTTGACTTTCTTTCTTCAACACGGCAATATTTTACCTGATTTTTGTAAAATCTGCCAGCAGGCAGGGATTACCTGATGGAGCGCTTGAGGCGTCAGACCCACAGACCCAGAGACTGGTCAGCGACCCCTTGGCAACCTCAGGTCACTACACACCAGCCAGTTGTGAGTGGTTGGTGGCCTTTGCTATGTTGAAAACAATATCAAGGAGGGTATTGTTTCCTTGTTTGGAGACAGGTTGGCGTCTCATCTGCAGACTACAGGTGACCGAGGCAATCGCAAGGAGCTCTCTGATGCAGTAATACATAAATCTTTCTGAACTGATTTCACCCGGATTTACTCCAGCAAACCTCGCAGTCTGGTCGAGGAATGTATAACTTGATCAGTGAGGTCACAGACTAGTCTCTGGGCCTGTGCGATGACCCCCACCCCAACTCCAACCCCAACTGTACACGATCAGATTTTATTCTGTGAACAGTTCAGTTTCAAACGGCTTTCATTGTATTTATTTTCAGCTTTAACTCTTTATTATTTTTTTTTTTCATATTTTAAGGTAAACAAACGATGATGCGAGTCATTTGGATTCAGTATCTGGAGAAGAGATTTTTAGTGACTGATTGATTTTTAAGTGTCTTGTTTTATGTTGGCTGATGAAATGTTTCAGATATTTTGGTACCAACACAGCACAGTTTTGTAGACTAAAACAACAATTTTTAAAAATATATTTTACTCTGACAAATCAATTATTTAGAAAACATAAAATTTCATTTCAGTGAAATAACTTGTTCAAATTTGAAATGCGTGCAGCATCACAATAATTATCGTAAATGGATTTAAAGCAGGATGTTTTATGTCAGAATTTCAAAAAAAGAAAATTAAAATGAAAAAGAGTCCAAATGTTTTTAATTGTTTGGGTTTCAGTTTACAGTCTAACAGCTTTAAAAGCAGCAAAGATTAAATTTTTAGACTTTGCAGCTAAATTTATTTAATTCTTCACTTTGTAGTTTTGCTTTATGACGTTTAACCCACCGGTAAAACTGTCGCTGTTTAAATTTCTGTCAGATGACTCATCATTTCAGAGGAAAACATTTTTAAATTTATATTGAGAGAACATGTAAAGCATTTTAATAGAAATGAAGTGACTGAGTGACCGGCGACTGCCTGAATGGAAGAAAATCATTCTACATGCTGATGATGATGATTTGGAAAATGATCAACATGAAAATGTGAATGTGAAACTGTATGCCACTTTAAAACCAGGCCTCATCTTTCATAAAGTTTGATTATTCACGATATTAATAAATCATATGAAGTATTTATTCATGCAAACTAGACCACCGGTTGCTCTTAAATGATTGGCGGCTTTCTCTGACAGTTTAAAGTCCTCTTGGCGGGTCGGGAGACCCAGCAGATCCCTTCAGTGCCGTTTCCTATTTGCTCTGCGGCTTTAGCGACAGAACGATTACGGATGGTTACCCAGCAAAATCCTCCGTCAGCTGAAGTTTGGCTCCAGTGCTGAACCAAAGTTGGCAGTGTCGTTTCTAAAGAAGACCCTCTGATACGTGACTTTAAAACTAATCTCAACACAACTTTACATCTGTTTGGTCCCTAATGGAAACACTTAGAACAAAGAGACATTAGAGGCATGCTACCAGTTGTCGTTGGGAGCTGCGGATGCCGGGTCAGTGTTCCAGGCGATTCCCCCTGGAGTAAAGAGCCGCTCCAGCTGAACACTACTGATGTCTAGGCTGCAGTATTCTAGCTTTTTACACCTCAGCAGGACTCAGAGAGACGACAAACATGAACGAGCACACAAACACGGCACCACTGAGTGTTTAAAGGGTGTCCAGACTGTGGTTTGACCTAAAGGTGACCTCCATTAGCTCCACACTACAAACAGCAGCGAAACAACAGCAGCAGTGGTCGCAGTCGCAGTCGCTCCTTCCCTCTATCTGTCGTTGAGTTTGGGCGAGTCTACCGGCTCCTCATCTTCATCCTTATCATCTTTCGCCCCAATCAGCCGCTGGCGGGCAAAGTCTTCAAAGATGATGTCATCATCGCTGAGGGAGGAAGAGCATTACAGAAGTTAAATCAGTGACGTTTTAAATAAGTCACATGACTTTTGGTTTGATTTGAAAGTAAACAAAATATGGAAAAATAGATAAGTAATTAAGTAAATTTAGACTATACTGGATCACTGTGTGTGTGTCTATGTGTGTGTAGCAACATTGGGTGTAAAGTGCTACATTGTAGTGTTATAGTAATGTCATTACATTTTTCTCTAACACATCACTGCCTCCTGGTTACAATCGGGGTGTCGTTACTTGATCAAAAATGACCAAACATGCCGATTTTTTCCCAGGAATCAGCTGATTTCAGTTGGCGTGCAGAGAGGAGGAAAATGGTGACGCAGTCTACAACTACTGAGGAGTGGAGATTTGGACAGTCCTTTTATTTTTATCGCAGGAAAGGATGAGAGACAAACTGCAGAAGAACTGCGATATTGGCTCTTTCCAAACATCTGCACAGACGGGATATTAACATGAAACTAGTGAAGAACTAGTGAATGATGTTAGAGCTGAGCGCATGCTGACCACAGCCCAGCAGCTGATCTTCACCAGGTAACAAAGTCGGGTTTGTTGCCTTCATTTCGACCCGGATGTGTTTCCAGCGTCTCTGTCCGGCTCACATGGTGGCTCCTCACACCACCATGTGCCATAATACAGGACTTAGTGTAACAAATTACTTTATTTGAGGAATAATTACATAATGTAATGGATTACTTTTAAGAAAAGTAACGAGCAACATGCAATACATGACACTGGTGGATACAAACCCCCAACACACACTGTAGTATATCTTGATAAATATAATAATACTACTAATAAAACTATGTAGGAAGCACATCAGTTTTATTTCTTCCTCTTGTACAGAGAGATGTCAGAGGTCAGTCAGAATGAATGGTAACATAGGAGTCGTGCCTAAATACAGCTGACTGGATCGTAGCACTCCACGGTCAGCGGCGCTGATCCGATACCGAGCCGTCAACCGTTTGTCATTTAGGTTTGAAATCTTCTGAAACTTGGGTACGGCTCTACAAAACAGGGGAGACGCATTTTGGATTTCTTTTCTTTTGAAACTGGAAGTATTCATTGGGCAAATCTATACAAAATGCTGCAGATGAATTTCTGATTTCTTACAAATTTTCAAGAAATACTGTAGATTGATGTTTAACTTCAGTCGTTACTTCTTCTGAAACTTGTTCTACGTATTCTTTTGGGTGAAGGTCTACAAAATGTTGCAGACAGATTTTACATTTCTTTCCAATTTTAGACATTTCTAAAATTTGATTCCAATATTTCACATATTGTACAAGTAAAACCTTTGACAGCGGAGCTCTGAAGGCCAACAGGTCTCATGTTTAAGAAATCATTTTTATTAGATTGTTGTGCACAGGTCTGTCTCACAAACACTGAGTGAAGCTCAGACAAAGTTGTACAGAAAGGAAACTGTGAACAAGAGGGTGCATTTCCTTTTGGTGGTGTATGTGTTCACTGTAGATACTGCATATAGAAGAATCAAGTGAGTCTCATTATTCTGTATTTTATCTGTGCAGCTGGGGAGTCGTTTCCATTGTTGTACGCATGAAATGATAATCGGTAAAATGCAGAGTCGGCTCACAGCAGCCGTGTTTGGAGGCTCTGCTGACAGCAGAATGAGTTTCCAGTTTAAAGCCCATTTCCTGCAGCTCCCACAGCAGCAGGCATTAAGACGCATTAAGACTGAAACTCTGGAGACGAGTCCATCACGGCTAATGCTGCAGCGGGCCGAGAGGAAACCCTGTCTGCTGTCAGGGTTATTGATGAACCCGTAAACCAGAGCAGAGCCAATCAGAGTGAAGAGGAGAGGCAGCAGCTACATGAGGAAGGAGAGACTGGAAGACCGAGAGAGAGAAGACGGCAGCTTACTTTGTGTCAAACTCGATCAGGTTTGTGTCGACCGGAGCTTCATCTGCAGCTGCAAAGGAGAGAAGAAGGAGAGAAATCACAGTTACACACTGAACACGTCGCTGAGAGACATTTGTGCTACTTATAAGATGTTTTCTTGGTTTTGAGCCTTTGCTGAGGTTTCAAAGAAATCTCTGTTTTAGACACGTTTTAAGAAAAAAAAAACTCTTTTCACATGTTTGTGTTCCTTTCCAGCTCATCGCTGGTGTCAGAACGACTAATTTAAATTCATCTCCGAGAAAGTGAACTTCTCGAGATTCAGTCCATCCCATTATCTGAACCTGACACCAGTCAGGACGCTCCTATCTGTCAGACGGGCCTCTGCTTGTTTGGCCGGGAAGCTCCCCGCATGAGGAGCTGGTTAGTAAAACAGGAGCGCCACAGGAGACTGCTCCATCTTTGTTCCTGTACCCCAGATTTCCAGCTTAACTCTAAATCGAGACACCTGAAGAGACCTGATGGCTCTGTGGAGGAGAAGCTGGAGGGAAGAGAACTCTAACTGTTCTCCACAATTCATTGTAAACAAGGTCAGAGATGGTGGTCGAGTTTAGGAGAACAAGAACTGTAGCAAAGCCCATAAACACTGAGCGAGGAGGCTGCTGTGAAAGAGACGTATGTGGGTGTCCACCTGAATGACAGAGCAGATGATCTGGGATTACTGCGGCTGTAAGAAGGGGTGGAGCAGACTTTACAGTGCAACATAAATTGCTGATGTATTTTATATTCACCTCTGACTGACGCAGACATCACTTTATTATTCCACTTGTCACAAGAATCACATGACGCAGAAAGCCTGAGTCAGAGAAAGTTCATAACACCGTTGTGATGCTCATTATCTCTGACTGGGGTTTCAGCTGATGAAAGTCTGGCTATGATTCATAGCTACACCCCTCAGATCTTTCAGAGTCTGAAATGAGATGCTGAGGATCTTCTTCAGTCTTCAGTGGTGAATTCCTGTGCTGTGGTCTGTTGGGGGAGCAGCAGGTTCAGTGACCTCATTCAGAGGCTGAAATGATCGTTGGTCTGAACCTGAAGATGTTTGAGTCGGTGAGCAGCAGGAGCTTTTATTCAGACCCCATCGGCTCTGCGGTCCTGATGAGAGTTCCTCCCTATTACTGTAACCCGATGAAGCGGGTCAACACTACTGCATCTCCATGAGTGTTTCATCATCCATATATCAACATTTTTCTTATCTGCTTTATTTCGTATTTTTATTCTTCACATAATCATGATTTTACTGCTGTATCCTGGACACTGGTGCAAACCCTGCACTATTGTCACACTGAAGTTTAAAAATTCTCCACAGTCCTGTTAGAGATGACAAAAGACACACTGTGTAAGAGAGCCAGAGATTAATAATAACTAATGATTAAATGCAGAGTGCTGCATAAATATAGTGAAATTAAACAGGCCTGATCCAGCCCTAACTAAATATTAACAGTATATTAATATCTGGAATACTATTACACTGAACATCAAATATTAATATGCATTACAAATGTATGTTTTCGAGGTCAGATGGTGCACTGACCCTTTAAACCTACAGGCAGCATGTAGAAAGCACTGACTCCCCCGTTTCTCTAAACCTAATGCTGATCATGTGAGTGCTGCAAAACGCTGTAACTGCTGCTGCACAAAGATTTTCTGTGTCTGAACTTTCCCGTTTACAGAACGAGGAAACATCTCACCTTCTCTGTAGATGGATTCTTCTAAAGGCTTCGGGTGCATTAATGTGAAGGGCAGCTCAACAGAGACGTCACTGAAAAACAGATCATTCAGGTGCATTACAGCTCATACAAATAATCCACAGCAGCTTTATAAAACTATTTATCATTATTATTATTATAACGACTACTGCCATGAAGGTGTTCAGTGAGATGTTCAGGTGACCTTTGTAAATCTCAGTGTCCGCTTTGTGTCAGTGTTTTCATCAATGACAGAATGTGAACGGTTACCTCGCTGCCAGATCTCCAAGGAGCCTGAAATCAATAAAAATAACAGACCTTCAGCTTCACAGCAGCAGCAGAGTTTCAGATGCTTTTTTTAAAACCACACTGCCTTTCATGAGGGAGAGCATTCAGCAGGTAGATGCTAATATGGCGACCGATGAAGTGAAAAGAAAACCGAAGAACATAAAGTGCATTCGAATGAATTTTAATGTCAGCTGGAGTTCAAAGTTCCTCTCAGCCAATACTGACCCGCCACGAGACACAACCAGCTTCACTTTGACTTTGTAGGACACAATGATCCCAAGAATCTCCTTATTGGCTCCATCTCTTAACCTGCATGGAAGAAAAAATATTCAGACATCACTCTGCTCTCTTGTCTTTCCCTGATACAAAGTGAGAAATTCCCACTCTTCAGCTGGCAGTGAAGGCATCACGAGTATAGCTGGACTCACAGTGTGCTGGAGGCCAGGTTGGTGTCCTCGTGTTTCAGTTTCCCGTCCAGGGCGAGGCCTCGTTTCTCTCGATTGTTGGCCAGAAACGGAGTGAGGGTGAAAACTTTGCAGAAGGTCGAACTGGGAGCAACAACATCACTGAGGAGAGAAAAATACATTGTATATTTTATATATATATTGTAGTTTCAGCTGGAAAATGAACCATAGCAATAACTTTTCTGATTTCATATTTGAGAGCTCGTCATAAGCATCAGGTTTTATTGCTGTAACCCTCCTCCTGATTATTGCTGTTGATACTGAGCTTAAATCTGGGCTGGATGCTGGTGCGGTGGAGGGTTGTAGGTTGGACTGAACAGTGTGAAGTTTGCATCTTTTTTGCATGGCTCTTCTTAATGGTGGTGCTTTTTAGCCCCTGTTGGTCATCATGATGAGAAACCAGCTCAGACTGAGACCTTCAGTGTGATCATAAAGGTCGAGATTTTGTTTTTGAGCATTTCTGGACTTCTTGTTATTGACAGATAACTTTAACATTTCAACATGCACCAAGTTACCGACGAAACACTTAGCGGCAGGGTGAGGGTGAGACAGCTTTATGGAGAGCAAGAAGGAACCTTTCGAATTAACTTTCTTACAGACATTTTGGCTTTTCTGTGCCAAATGGGTAGAAGGGTGCCTAACCACGACCCTAAACGGGTAGCCAAAGACCTGTTCAACATTAAAAGATTAATGACCCCTTAAAGTTCTCAAAGTGAAACACTAACTTTGTGGAGTGAAACTCACTCTGACTCCTCGGTGGCCACTGGACATTTGTACTGAGCCGTGTTGAACAGGCAGATGTCGGCATACTGTCGTACTGCGGAGACACAAATCAGTGTTTAATGAGACGTCTGCGCAGACACACTCAGGCAGGAAGCGGCACCCTGGATTACCTGAGATCTTCATCTTCTTCACGGTCTTGTTAGTGTTGTTGGTGACGTGAACGTTGACACTGATTGGCTCACCGTGGTAATAGATCTGAGACACAACCGGCAATTAACCTTAGAAAACCATATTACAACTTTCCAGCAGAAATAAACATGTTTACATCCTGATACACAAACTGCTTCGGTCTCTGTAGCTGATTTCACCCTTCATAACATGTTTCTATAACTCACCTGTTTAAACTGGATTAAGGTTTAAAGTTTGCATTAGAGGCGTGGCCTCTTTGACTGGCAGGTGGATGGCGACACAGGTGGCTGTAGCTTTTAACTGTCTGCTAGGCTTCACCTCAGCTAACTGGAGTCCCTGAACTGGACCTCTGGACTGTGTTTGTGACGTTGGAGCCTTTTTAATGCAATTATCTGACCAATAATATGACTGCTGTGAGCTTCATTGGACTAACAGACCATCCAAGAAGGTGGAGCTCCAGTTTTGCTGAGTGAAATTCTGGGATTTTATTTGGATGTTACTGATTAGCAGGCATGTGCGTCTGTGCGGATTGATTGGTGGTTGACTTCATGATGGCTATATCCATCTTCTATATAGAATCTAGTCTAGTTGCCAGATTGATGTGCCGTTGGTCAGACTAGTCAAGACCTGAATTCTTCTGTTTTTTCACCAGAGCAGGTCCTGGTGGCTGTCAGCAAAATTTCTTTGCTTTCTCAGTATCAGTCAGGCAGTCATGATGTCATGAGCCACTGTAGATTTTGGTGTAAACGTAGCAGACAGCCACAGGTTTGACACAGTAAGAGGGAGTATAAACAGGAGGTGATAAAGCCAACACAAACAGAGATCCAAAAACGAAGCACGTTCTCTGTTCTTAAATGAAGTCTGTGTCATTCCATTTTCTTTAACTTCTGTTTGGAAAAGTGCTCCATAGAGGAGTTTTGCTGCTGGTTGGTGTGTGTGTCTTCAGGTGTTACCTCCTTATCCAGAGAGGCCTCCAGGTGCAGAGGTTTGTCAGACATCAGGAACTGTCTGGTGGTCTCTGCTGTCGGCTGAGGACCCGGCTTTTCTGGAGCGTACTGCACTTTCCTGATAACTAGACGCACTGAGTTCCTGCAGCAACACAAAAAAATCCAATCATTTTATGAACTTGGAGACATTTCTTTCAGTGTGAATGTGTCCCAGATTATTGTGGTTTATTCTCATTCAGCAGTGAGGTGCTCAGCCTGCAGCAGTAATCTGTATGTGTACAGGCAGCTTCAAAGGCATGACTGATTTCAGTTTCATTCATAATGCATCTCTTTATTGTGCCGAGGGGCCGGCCTGCAGCTGACTCACTTTTACCTTTTGTGGATCTTTTCTTCAACATTTTCTGCACAGAAAGCTTTCACCTCAAAGTCGACTCCACAGGCCTGAGGACACACCACAGCAAGAAAATGTCTTCAGATTTCGTCTAAATTCAAATACATTTTCACCTTAGAAAGGCTCTTCAAACCCAGAGGAGCTGCATGGCAACACAATGAATGAAGCACAAAGTAGAAGAAAAGTAAAGTAAAATTAAACTGGAAGTTGTGGCTTTACCTTCCCGGTGTCCTCTGGTCCCGGCTGCAGGGTGACAGAGCACGGCAGGTTCAGAGGGATCTGAAAACATATGAAATATTTAAAATGTCTGAAACATTTATGGCACAGGGCAGAGTGGGAGAAAAATCTCCAAAACACATTTCATGATCTTCACTTTGGATTCCGTCTCTCCGTCACTTTTTGTTTTTGAGCTCCAAGAACAAAAAGTGAAATAATAGAGTTTGTGTGATCAGACCATCTGTGATGAAGAGACGGCAGCGTTGGACACACGAGTGACTGAAGCTTGACAGATGGACTTCATGTGATCAAACATCATGCATGAGGCAGCTTTTTCTGTTTTTTTCCAAACTAATTCAATCATTCATTCATATCTGAGCAGACAGCCTGAACAGCTTCATCTCCCATTATTTTCTACTAATGGAGCTACACTTCCATTAAGACTGACATCCTGTTTACATGGATCTTTGTAAACTTTGGACATAATTACTCACAGATGCTCAGAAGGATACAAAGATGAAATGAGGACATTTTGTATCCAAGAGGTCAAACATCCAGCCTGGACAGACCTGAAAGTAAACTGTGACTAGTTCGTGGAGACTTAGAAAGGGGGGCGAGCGCCATACCAATAATACTGGAGCCAGTGCAGGAAACTGAACACTCTAGATTATTATAATTAAAAAGGAATCTTTCCATTAATGTGGAGAACTTTGGGAACACTGCAGGCAATGCTAGACATAAGTCCAGGAGTTTTCTCCACGACAAACCCTCACATATCGCACTATTTAACAGCTGTGATGCTGAGGTGTTGTTCCAAAAACTCCACCAATGCAAATCTCTGTGTGGCTTCAATGACACAGGCCTCGAGTCCAGTCAGTGACCCCCCTGGAAGTGTGTATTTCGGCGAGTGACTGCGATCAGTCACTAGCATTAAATTGGTCACAAATAGGTCTATGGTGCTGCACCAAAAGCCTCATTGTGATTGTTTTGGTTGCTGGCAGGTTGCTGTAGTTTGCATGGAAGATGCCGACTTTTCTGCAAACACACTGCCTTTACTTTCCGAGCTGTCACAAGTTTCACTACAGCTCAGAGAGTAAATACAAAACAATCATAAGGAGGTTTTTGGTGTGACGGATGGCATGCAGCGACAACCAGCAGCATCCAGCAGCCGCTCACCAACACCGTGTGGGAATAATAATTTTTCCCTAGTGATCAGAGGTTGCCAGGAGGTCACAGACTGGTCTTTAGGCCTGTGTGACTGAGGCCTTACCCAGTTCTGAGTCTTCTGTCTGACAGGCTGAATTCAGCTCTCTTGTGGATGACACTAAACAGATAATTATAAAACGATGAAAGATCAAACATGGTTACAGTTCACTGGATAAAAATTCAGGTGGCGCAGCAGCCTCAGTACCTCGAATGTGAACGGATAGGCATGTTCTCCCAGCTTTTTAATCAGGCGTTCCTGGAGACGAGTCAGACTCTTCTTCTCTTCAGAAATCGGAGGAAATGCCTGGATGTTTGCCACAAACAGGTCCTTCCGGAACGTCAACCCAAGGACGTCCAAATCCTCGCGACCATAACGGAACGCACAGGTCAGCGTCACAAACACTAATGAGACAAGAACAAAAGACAACCACTTCCGATTTAAAGATCAATAAATGATGGCTGAACATAAGAAGGCAGCTCCCTCTGTGCCTTCGTACTAGGGTTTAATATTTTTCCCGAAAATGACATGAATCAAATCCTGGGAAAAGACGAGCCATTTCCCGGGAATCCCGGGAAAAAGTTTTTTTTTTTTTTTTAATTTTATTTTAATTAGGCCTTCTGTAGCCTGTGTCGGGCTATTCTGATATTGTAGAGGTAGCTTTCCAGCTATGTCCTGTTATGCCCAGTAGGGGGCAACGTTGGCTTGATTAATGCAATAAAACCTACATCTCGGCATTCGAGTGATCGAGCTATGCGGTGTTGTATCGTTCCTCAACACTCCCTTAACAAAAATAACTCGAATATTCCTGCATTGTACATGGAATTATACCAAGATATTTTACAATTGCTGGTGCAAAACAATACGGTTCATCTCCACACAGCATTGATAAAGGCTCAGCCACTTGCGCTGTCGTGCACACCGTTCCACCAGTGGAACGCTGTAATAGTCATTGAAAAGTTAACTACCGTACTACACTATAATATGACATAACACAGGGCCTTGAGTAATGCACTACGACTTGGTCATTGCCATTCTGGCAACAGCAAATTTATAACGCCGTGTCTGAGGGTTAAAGTAGGTTCGTTGTGAATCGTCTTTTGAAAAACTGGCCAATCCTTATAGCCTAAAAAATATACATTTTACTCAACTCCATTTTAAAAGTGAAATATGTTAAAGTAATCTATTTCATGATACTTTCTTCACACATTAGGCCCGTATCCTAATTCATGATTGTTAGTAAGTGGCTGCAAACGAGGAAAAGAAACACTTGAAGTTAAACAGATATTTCTTTATTGTTCAGGGCAGGCATATTTTATAGGCTATATAATGCAACTTTTTTTCACGATTTCCCATCTTTCTGATCGCATTTCCCGGTGTTGTGCCAAAAAGTGATCGTCTGCCAAAAAGTGATTTCCCATGTTTCTATGTGCTTTAATGTCTTTGCTTATATTGGTGAACAGGGTGTAGTCAGTATGATTTATGAAGGGCTTATATATAAAATTAAGATATTACCTGTTTTTCAAGTACGTTTATGACTCATTATTATACATTATAATAAATCCAGTCCTCTTTGGTCACTTAAAATATCTTTATAGAGTGTAATGTTATATTTGTTGGGTTTTCTGCTGCCCTCTAATAAGACATTTTTAAGATAAATTACAGTTTTTACCCTGATAAATAAAGACTATATAAAAGTCACTGCCAAAAACTGATTGCAGCTTCTACCTTGTAACAGAAATGTTGTTTCTTGCTCAAAATGACTTGATATCATTCACGAGAGATATGTTTGACATATTTCCCACAGATTATAGATCAGCAAGTAATTTACAACAGTTTAAATACAGGCAATCATTTTCTGGCAATTACCGGAAATCACTTTTTGGCAGACGATCACTTTTTGCCACAACACTGGGAATCCCGGGTCCCGGGATTAAACCCTACTTCGTACCGAGCTGGGCTGAAGTGGTTAGTTTGGTTGCTCCAAAATAAAAGCTCCAAAACTTTAATTTTGGAGCAATTTTCAATGTTCAAGGTACTTTGTGAACATCGTCAGGGCGTCTTTGTTAGACTTCCTGGCAAGAGAAAGTTTTATTCTAAATTGTTGATCTATTAATCGAGTAGAATCAAATGAAATTAAACTCTCAATAAAAAAAAAAAAATTGAAAAAACAGACTTTCAGGCCCATTTCTTATCCTGCTGAGCTGACTGAGCTCACAGTCCTGCAACAAGTGAAACACAATTTAGATGGACGTTTTGACCAGTTTGGACCCGGGAGATGATGTCAGGGTTTCAGTCATGTCTGCTGGGTTTTTTTCTGACACAGCTTACATACAGAAACATTTTCTACATTAAACCAGGCAGGATGAGGGGAGCTGTCTGTGATGCAGACCCAGGAAGTGACGGGAGGCCGCGATCCCAAAGAGAACCATCGTTCGTGCTTCGGTGACACTGAGCATTAGTTTAACCAACCAACGAGGGGAGTTTAGAGGCGTAATCTCTCACAGCTACGATGATTTCTCACAGCGGCCGCTTTTAGTTTTCCATCACAGCAGCACTCAGGTTTCTCACCTTTCCTCTCCTTCAGGTACTCCGGGTCGATCAGAACCACTCCGTCTGTGAGGAGAAAACGGGAGAGATTTGGCAAAGTTGGTTTTATTTAAAAAATCATCCATCCATCCATCCATCCATTCTCTTCCGCTTATCCGGGGCCGGGTCGCGGGGGCAGGAGCCTAAGCAAAGAAGCCCAGGCTTCCCTCTCCCCAGCCACCTCCTCCAGCTCATCCGGAGGGACCCCAAGGCGTTCCCAGGCCAGCCGAGAGATATAATCCCTCCAGCGTGTCCTGGGTCTACCACGGGGCCTCTTCCCGGTGGGACGTGCCCGGAACACCTCACCTAAGAGGCGGCCAGGAGGCATCCTAATCAGATGCCCGAGCCACCTCAACTGGCTCCTTTCGATGTGGAGGAGCAGCGGCTCTACTCTGAGCCCCTCCCGGATGGCCGCACTCCTCACCTTATCTCTAAGGGAGAGGCCAGCCACCCTTCGAAGGAAACTCATTTCTGCCGCTTGTATTCGCAATCTTATTCTTTCGGTCACTACCCAAAGCTCGTGACCATAGGTGAGGGTAGGAACGTAGATCGACCAGTAAATCGAGAGCTTCGCTTTTACACTAAGCTCTCTCTTCACCACGACAGACCGGTGCAGCGTCCGCATCACTGCAGAGGCAGCCCCGATCCGTCTGTCGATCTCCCGCTCCCTTCTCCCATCACTCGTGAACAAGACCCCGAGATACTTGAACTCCTCCACTTGGGGTGAGAACTCGTTCCTGAGCCGGAGAGGGCACTCCACCTTTTTCCGGCTGAGGACCATGGCCTCAGACTTAGACGTGCTGATTCTCATGCCGGCCGCTTCACACTCGGCTGCGAACCATTCCACCGAGAGCTGGAGGCCCCCCCCTGATGAAGCCAACAGAACCACATCATCCGCAAAAAGCAGAGATGAGACTCTGAGGCCACCAAGGAAGAAGCCTTCCGCCACCTGGCTATGCCTAGAAATTCTGTCCATAAAAATTATGAACAGAATCGGTGACAAAGGGCAGCCCTGACGGAGTCCAACACCCACAGGAAACGAATCCGACTTATTACCGGCTATACGGACCAGGCTCTCACTGCGGTTGTACAGAGACTGAATGGCCTGCAACAACGGGCCAGACACCCCATACTCCTGCAGGACCTCCCATAGGACACCTCATGGGACACGGTCGAATGCCGTCTCCAAGTCCACAAAGCACATGTAGACTGGTTGGGCAAACTCACACGCACACTCGAATATCCTTGAGAGGATAAAGAGTTGGTCCAGCGTTCCGCGACCGAAGGTTCGACTAACGGACGAACCCTCCTTTCCAGCACCCTGGCATAGACCTTACCGGGGAGGCTGAGGAGTGTGATCCCCCGAAAGTTTTTTAAAGTTGTGCTCCAACTTTAAAAAATCAACTTAAACTAAAATCTGAGTGAAGCTGTAACACCATCCATCCATCCATCCATCCATGAGTGTCGGACCACAGACGGCTGCTAAACATCAGAAAACTCACCGACGGGCTCCACCCGATCCACGTGGTCCACGAAGTCTCTCTTCCCCAGGTAGACGGTGAGCTGAAGGAGGAACGCAGCCATCAGTAAATCAGCCTGAAACTGGAGCTGCTGCTCAAGGCATCAGCAAACTTTCATCCGAGAAACTGTGTTAGCGGAAGAAAAGGTAAGACTCACCTTTCCATTGGGACTGGCTTTCTTAAACACTCTGAAGGGAAGCAGAGAGAAAAGCACAGATCACTGTGTGTATGTATTTCATATTTTTCAAATAAAAGTCCCTGAAATACACGGTTCTAAAAGAAAATGTTTTTGAGCAGCATATTATAATTAGAAAAACTGAATAAATGCTTTCCAACACTTTGCCAGAGGTGTCGTCATTTGTTGTTGATTTCTCAAATAAAAATGATCCATGGAAACATGGTGTACAGTGAAATCAGCGAGGTAGTGTTTGCCAGATGTTTCTGTTGATGTTCCTGTATTTTGGTGGATGATGGGCTGGGCTGTATTCAGGTCAGTCGGACCGGCTCGGTATGGTTCATTCATCGCCCGCTGGAATAAGACAGAACCTCCCTGACCTGCCTGGAGGGTAGCAGGTGTGTTCTCGAGCCCATGCAGCGATTTCCACCACAGAGTCGGGTCTGAGGCTTTTTATAAATGTGCAAAACTGAAGCTGAAAACTGAAAGCGTACGAAGTGGGTGTAGGAAGCCCGGCCTACACCCAGCAGTGAAGGATCTGTTCTCCATACAGCATCCAAATGTCACGCAACAAGAACACACAACACATGTGCAACACACAAACACACAAGTGCTGTCTGACTGCTGTGCAGTGTGTCATTTATGGCTACATGTTTTCTTTTATTTAGTTTTATCGTCATCATTTGAACTTACTTTACTCCTGCTTTTATTTATTGCTTTATGGATCCGATCAGAGCTTTTTACTTTTATAAGCTGAGTGATGATCAGCTCATCCTGACTCTTCTAAGGCTGCAATCACATCTTTACTTTTAAAAAAAATATTGATTTTTCAGCTTCGAGTGTCAAAAAATGTGAACATATTCAAAGGTTACCATAGAAACAGTCTTTCAAAAGCTCTGAAACAGTGAGTTTAACCTCACTGATGGTGATGGATTTTGGGGGAAGTTTGGCTTTAAATAATCATTTGGGCTCTTTGATTGATCCTTCCAGCAGGAGATGATCCCGCCCTGCTCCTCATGGTCAGTTTTAAAGTTCTCACTTTCCACAGTAAGCCATAAAGTCACAATCAGAGGGATAACAGAGCATGTGCAGTCAGTCATCATCATCATCACCACCATCAGCAGCTTCCTCTCTGAATCTCTGCCTAATGCGGCCCAACATTATTGACCCCCTGCCCTCCTCTCTGTGTTAATGTTGTCATAAATTAGCTGCTGTGGCTCCATTAGCTTTCAGCTTCCTCCTGAGTGGATCTTCATCAATCAGCAACATCGGGACGCCGGTTTTAGCCGGAAACCGGAGGGACTCCTAGGAGCTCGCCCACTGCACGATCAGCTGCTCACCACAGTCTCAGCAATTAGTCCAATTAAATTTTAACACGGAGCAGCTCAGCCATCTGAAATCACACATCAGACGGAGCAGCTGGAGGTAAAACATCAACTCTGTGATGCTTAAAACAGACTGAGGCCCTTTGAGATGTTTATCGACCACAACGCTTTTAGATTATCTGTTTGTTTGTCGTTTAAATCACAGCTGAGTGACCGTCTTGGTGTTTAAGACTGCTGGGAGGACAAAATAAGATGTCCTCTTGAACTTCTCTGTGCTAAACACCTGTAATGTAACCGGTGCAGCTCAGCACTCTGTGGCTGCTTGTTTGTGTGAAATGAGAGAAAAGATCCTAAAAGCTTCACTAACAGGAAGTTGGCCAATGTGAGAGGGAGGGAGAGAAAAGAAAGAGCGTAAACACGATTAAAGACTCACTCAAACCGAACAGCAGCTGAATCTTTGTGTCAGATTCATGACAATACAGAAAGGATGTGGTCAGAGCTTCTTAACGCAGAGACGAATCAGTGCAGGGTTACAGTATGAGAGGCTGTCAGGTCACATTTCACCTGAACACAGGTGATATCTTAGAAATTCATGAAGTCAAAGCTCCTTTTAAGCAAAAATTAATACAGTTTTCCACTTTTCCTCATTCAACCATTTTCCTAACAGCTTTTCCGTTTCAGGGTTGCAGGGGGTGGAGTCTATCCCAGCTGTCATACAGTGAGAGGCGGGGTCCATCACAGAGCTCACTCAGGTGGACTACCATTCACACCTACAGCCAGTTTGTAATCAGCAGGTAACTGAACACGCATGTGTTTGGACTGCAGGCTGGAGCCATTAATGTAAATGGTTAATAAAGTGGATTTACTCTAAAATCAGAGCTCATTTATTGATCATCATCATTATTGTTTGTTATTATTGTTATTGGGATGTTGTTGTTTTCCTGATAATGCTGAATCACCACATTCCTCCACATCTCTCATTTCTCACAAAATGACATATTTATACACATCCACACTTTGGAAACTCAGTTATTGCTCAGTTCTCGATGTTTCTGTAACAATAAAAAACAGACAGAAAATAAATTCAAAAACTTTTACACGATCTCCTCTTGCAGGAACTGTTGGGGGATTGATTTGATATTTTTCATCAGAAATAAGCTGAATACTTCCACGTTTGTTTTCTTGCTTTTCTTCACCTCTTCCTTCTGGAGGTGAAGCTGCAGAGCTTCTGATCGATCAGGACGCTCTGACACAGAGGAACACTAACTGCCTGATCAATACCTGATTGTTGTGTCAGCTCTGCAACAGCAGACCACTGATGATTGAAGACTCCCTTGATACCCGGACTGCAGCAGAGAGACTCAAACTGGCCCCATCACATCAGACTGATGATACCAGCGGCTGCTTCTGACCTCACGGCAGCTTTCTCGCCTCCTCAGATCCACAAACTGACCGTCACTCGTCGCAGGATTTATTTGACAGGCTTCCTGTCGAGCTGCCAGAACACGAGCTGCTTCTTTGTTCGGGCCCTCGGGCTGCACTGCATTAAAAACAGACCTGGTTCTGTGGTGGAGGTCACTGTATGGGCTCAGGAACACTTCTGAAAGCCATCAGCAGTGAACGCAGCTTCATCCACACATGAAGCTCAAACTCTACCACACAAAGAACAAGCAGAGGAACAAGATCCAGAAAATCCACAGGCTGAGCCCGAGATCATTTAAGATGGCCTGAGGCCCAGTGGAAAACTGTCCTGTGCTTTGACCAATCAGAAGCTGAGATTGTATCTAGAAATCATGGATGCTCCATCCTCCAGGCTAAAGAGGCGAGGGACCATCCGGCTTGTTATCAGCACTTATTTCACGAGACCAAAGATACGGGAGCAGCTGGAATCCTACATCAACAGGAACAGAAACATCTGGCACTCATTAAAACCTCAGACAGGCGTCAGCACAGCTTGAAAATAAAACCTGTTTTGGAAAGTTTGGACACTGTAGGAAAAATCAAACCACATTTTCAGTGTCCTCACTTTCATTTCATTTCGACTCTTTAAGTTTGTGCACATTTTTCATCATAAGTGTGAATGTTTCTGCAAAGGTGCGCCTGCATAGTTTGATGACATTACCAGTTTTCCTGCTTTGAGCTTTATGGAGCCAAAAACACCAGAAAGAAGCAGCTGAAATCCTCAAGAAATCCCGCACGCCTTCAAACTGCAGCAGCTCACGCAGAGAGTTAAAGAAGAGCTGAGGCTGCTCAGAGGGAAACTTTACTGAAACTTGTTCAAACTTCAAATGAGCAGCAATTAAAAAAAAAAATCTTCAGTTTGTTCCATCGCCTCTTAAATTCGGCTTTAAATGAACTGCAAATGATTATTCTGCAAAGACTGTAAATGTTACTCAGACCCTGCAGCTCTGTGGGTCTTTAATAATCAATTTCATCATGGATGAACCTGCTGATTATTCAATTTACTGTTTGTTCTACAAAGTGTAATAAACAAAACAGGGAGAAAAGGTTTTTTACAGCCCCCATAAAATGTGCTGACTCCTCAGGCCGCAGCATCAGCTGCAGCTGGCCTCCTGCCAAGTTTAGGTTTGACTTTAAAATCCCTCTAATTACTTTTAGGGCCTGGCACAGGCCGACTCCAGCATTAATCAATGAGCTGCTGATCACACGTAGTGCTGATAGGTTTATTGGTACAGCACCGTTTAACAGAAAGATAAATCTAAGCGCTTTCTATAAAACAAAATGAGGCATTCAGAGCAGAATAAAATAAAGATGAAGCGACGAGAACAGATCCATTCTGGGACTGAAGCTGATCAATCCAGATCTCACTCCCACAGAGCACCTGTAGGATATGGTGGAACAGGAGATTCTCATCATGGACACAACCAACAAACCTGCAGCAGCTGTGTGATGCTGTCATGTTGCAGCAACACGCTGAATCTGAGCCACAAAGAAAAAGGAGGTCCAACCGGGTACAGTACAGGAAAATAAGAGTGCAGGGCCGTCTGCATCTTATCACTGCTCTGCGTGTAAACAACACCTTTTCAGATCTCTCGATGTGTAAATGGGAAAACCCAAAGGTCGTAAATGAACATTAAACAAGAAAAAGTCAGAAATATTTTACAGCTACTAAGTAAAACAGACAAATCTGAGCGCTTCACGTGTCTCAGAGAACCCTGTCCACTAACTACAGCCCAACCGCCGAGGAAACGAGGAGGCAGCAACAAAAACACACAGGCTGCACTGACTTTAGGGATCTATATTTTGTACATACAGTAAAACATATTCTGGGGCCGATGCTGCTTTAATGGAGGCTGGAGTTTCTGTAGTAACTTCTCTTGCTGAGAAAGTCTCCTGAGCTGCAGCATCAGTGTTGAGCCTGAGCTGCTCTGTATGTCTGACTGATCACGCTGAACTCATTAATATTCTCCTGACGCGGCTCATTCAGATCATTGAGCCTGAAAACACAGAGAAACACACTCAGACACAAGACGACAGCAACCACAGCGCAGAAACACGAATCCCCCCGTGCTCACACTCAGGAGAAAACTAAAACTGTGGTTTCTGAAGCATTTCAAAGGTCCTCCTTTAAGCATTAGAAACAAATCAGGGCGACAGGAAGACTTCGGCAGGAAGAGGTAAATAAATAAATAAAAACTTGGGCTACTGAGTAAACTCATAGAAACACTGGTGTGCCATCTAGTTTGCCTTATACAGCCATAGACGAGGTCATTAGAAGATGCTGTCACTCCATGTGCCTGGTAGACCACGTCCGTCCACAGATCAACATCCGGCCTCGTCAGCCGTGTCCGATGATACGCCTTAACGTACATGTGGCGCTGCTACCATCACCTGAGGAACAGCAGAGCTCAGCACAGAGGCCGAGAATCCACTGACAACAGCTGCTGCTGCAGCACTTCTTCTACTGTATTCAGAAAGCACTTCAGCATCAAGGACATGTTGGTGAGTCAACCTCAGAAGACACTACATTTCAGTAGCCTTGAACATCACACTGAAAGTGGTTTAAAGGTCTAATCTGAAGCAGAAAATCGTGGAGGCAGCGATACGTGCTGAGCCCTGTGTGGAAGCTAAGAAGCTGTTTAGAGGGGAAAACTGATCTCAGTCTAGAGGCTCAGACAAATGTTAAGAGCTCAATATGCAGAAAAGGATGCAACTGCATTAAACCAGCAGCTGACTAAGTTCCTGGTTGAGTTCCTCCTCCGTGTGCCAGAAAAGTCCTGCTTGCATGTGAACATGCCCAGAAATACAATAAAGAGTTAGTCCAAAGTGCTCCCAGTGCTTTATGACAGGTCTGCCAGGTAAGGATGTATCTGCAGGATGACAGCAGCAGCAACAAGTTGCTGTTGCAGCACTTTTACACATTTACAGAGCAGGTCTGAATCCAGAGAAACAGAGTGAGGAAGAAAAAGGAAAGAAAACCCCCATTTACAAAAACAGAGGAGTGGAACATAGAAATCAGGGAGCCTAAAGGTCGCAGGGCAAACTGTCCAACACAAGACAAAAGCTGAAGATCGTAATCAAACTAAGGTGAACACAACTATTTCTAAGAGACCAGAGAGACACGGTTACATGTGAGCAGTGAGAGTGACTGACAGAGCAGGAAACTGGAAGGGAAGTAACAACATACAAATACTTTATTACTGTACTTAAGCAGAATTTTCAGGTATCTGTACTTTACTTGAGTATTTATTTTTCTGACAACTTTTTAATATTACTCCCTACAAACACAAATATCTGTACTTTCTACTCCTTACATTTTCATAACAGGCTCATTACTTTAGATTTAACATCTGAGGGAGGTTTTTATTTCACATCACTGCACGCCTTCAAACATCAAACTGATTTGAGCCTAAATGAAGGGAAAAATACCACCAAAAAGATACAATCCTATTGTATGCGATAAGCCCTGGTGTCCATCACAGGGGCTTATCGCATGCAAAGAGTCGAAAGAGGCAAAAACATCATTTGTGCATCATTTATAGCGAACCTGAACACTCCAGAACAGCATTTTTAAATCAGATACTGGATCTGTGTATGGTGTGAAGTCGTGTTTTTTCAAACTGAGGTATACAACCTTAGTGCTATTTAAATACTGCAGTTTATCGCAGGATAAACTGGTCAGTTTGCTGTACTGTGGTGAATTTACAGTAAAGCTCTGTGTTGGACTGGTGCACATGGCTGTGGTGTTCATGGTCAGAGTTACAGGTTACATCAAGCGTAGCAGAGAGTTTGAATTAAGCTGATGATGCTCAGATTCATTCACCAGCTGTAAGCTGTCAGCATAGAGAACAGAAGTCAGCTTACATCCTGCAGAGTTCAGTTGTGTAAATCCACACAGAGCAGGTCAGCTGATCACAACCTGACGCAGAACATCTGCTGGAGCTCTCAATAGAAATGATTTTGAGCTGTGATGCTTTTCCTCACACTGAGCCATCGCGGCCGGCCTTAGGGTTCCCCACCTGCCCAATCCCACTTTAACCCCTGACTGTACTAATTTTTCTGATTAGGTGTGGAGACAGAGTAAAGAAAAAATGCAGTGCCACGTCTGCTATTATTTTATTATTTATTATTATATTAATATAGCACGAGGTTCAGTTAGCTTTGCACAAAAATAGCTGGTAGAAACATCCTCCAAAAAGCTGCTTTTACTTTTTTACTTTGAGTACATTTCAGAGCCTGTACTTTTTCACTTTTACTTCAGTAAAGAAGTTGAATCAGTAAAAGGCTTTAATGTCACTGAGGAAGATAATGAGAGAAAGAGAAAACCAGAGTGGACCCAGTGAAAGACCAGCTTTGCTCAGAAAAGGCCCTGAACATGCTGCTGAACCTTCTTAATGGAGCCAGGAGTGAGAATTTTACTCACCCCATTAAGACAAACTGTGGGTGTCAGTCACTCCACCAGGGAGGGAGGAGTCAGAGAAGAGAGGGATATATCAAAAACCTAAAAATGGACATTGAGGTGATGATCTCCCAGTAGCCAAAACATGTAATGCCGTACCTCAACCGCTGTATGACGGGTAAGGAACCACAACCAGGATTTGTTAAAGGACTTTATCCACAAATCCACGTCCTCACATGCATCTGCAGTGGTTTGTGTGAGGAAAAAAGATGGAAGCCTGAGAGAGTGCAGTGATTACAGGAGGTTTAATAAAAAGACAATCCCAGACAGGCACCACGTGCCACACTATGCACGGTTCAGCATGGACCAAGGCTAAGCTTACCATCACGGTAGCATCAGTGAGAACTTTAGAAGTTCACAGCCTTCACAAACCCATCTCACACACACACCCTCAGCTTCTCAGCATGGAGGAAGTCTGGAAGCTCTCAGAGACAGAACATGCATTCCTGCTTTGGTGATGCAGACTGTTCAGTGATGAGGAGACGAACACACAGACCGACAGACTTCTAAAGAGACATTAAAATATGAAACATCAGGCCAACCGGTTCATCGTGAGGTACCAACCTACTGTATGAAAACACACTGGCACCATCATATGGACATTATATAGTGTGGCCTGGCCACCCCCCCACCACATGCCATCCCTGTAGGATAATACAGAGACCGTTTAACAACATGGACTGTTTGTGAAGTGAAGAGTTGACATCCTTGATTTGAATGACAGAAAAACAGCTGTTAACACTGTTATCTGTTCTTAATACTTACCTGCCTTGAACAGCATCACAGCTGTTCGGTGTATAGCTAACAGGGTGATTGGTGTTCAAGTATTACTCACCTGGTGTGATTACTGAAGAGCGTTCTGGCTGAGTTCATATCTTTGATTCGCTCTGAGACTGACATGGTAAATGGACCGCTTCTTATATAGCACTTTTCTGCTCGCATCATTCACCCACATTCACACAAACACATTTTCTAAGTGTTTTCTATCCAACATTCACACTCCGATGAACACACTGGAGAGCAACTTGGCCCAAGGGTGCTTTGGCACGCAGAATGGAGCAGCCAGGGATCGAACCACCGACCTTCTGACTGGAAGATGACCTGCTCTACCTCCTGAGTCACAGCAACCCGGGTAATTGTTTTCAGTATGTTGTCTCAGGTGAAATTAGAGGACTGATATTATTGTTAAACTGTGGGAATGCCCAGCACGGTGTGATTATGTCACACAGTGATAGTGATGTACTGCAGTGGTAAAACCTGAAGGGCACTCAAGACGTTTACTTATCTGACAGTCATCACCATTAAATGAGTAACGTTTAATGTCACAGCCTTACATCATATAATACTGCTGGGTTTTGTAGCCAGTGCTGAACTTTAAATGTTGAGGACAGCATTAATTTTGCTGGAGAGGAATGTGGCACCTGCAGCACCTGCACAGTGTCCAAATACCTGCTCAGTGCTGTCACTGATTTATTTAGCAGTTCATTCGTTCCATTTATGCCTTTATTTCACACGCCAGTAGGAGGCAGAATAAGCTGTCTGTGTCATTACAGCCAGCCTTGCAGAGGAAGCATTTGTAACTGGGAGAAAAATGTGTTTGATTGGTGATGAAAGTCTGTGCCCGGTGTTGCCACACCTGCAGCTTGCTCGTTTCACCTGGTTTTATCTGGTGAAGGAATAAAATGAACTGTTTCTACATCTCCAGCAGTCTGAGAAGTTTAACACACACAGCTGGAAGCAGTTTATGCCTCCAGTCTTTTTTCCTGCAGCTGACATGATGTCATTTCTGCTTCTGACTTAAAGAGCTGCAGGAAATACATTTATGGGCAGTTATACAGATGCAAATTTGCGGTTAACAACAAAATATCTGTATGGAGTGTGGGAGATGCCAGAGAGAGCAAAGCACATTACACACACCATATGATAGGTTCGGCCTCCTGCGTACTGCTTTTCCCCCGATATGAAAGCTTCTGTTTTTAAGGTTGCAGTCATTTTTTTCTCAGGAAGGTTTCTAACTGAGTGAAGTGACCTGGAAGTATCTGTGTGGCAGTGATGATGAGAGCTGGTGGAATTCCCTAAATAACAAAAACTCTGTGCACCTTGGAAGCAGCTGAAGCTGAGTCTACTCTCTACTTTCTCTAAATACTAAACGAAGGTGCTTCAAAGCTCCCTTTATTACCTCTTTTAGCAAAGGATACATCGGAGCTTCCTTTATGAAAGGAAAGGAAATTATGCTGTCCCACAATTTATAGCGGTGCACAATCTGACCGTTCATGAAAACAAAAAGATCATCATGTAAGTTACTGCTGTGTTTTCCACCTGATAACGGCCATTTCTGAGCAGGCTGTTAAAGCCACAGGTGAGCTCTGAGCGTTACCTCACAAAAATCAGCTGCTTAGCAAGTTGTTACCTGTGTGAAGCACTTTGTAATGTTGTAATGTATCTTTACAAATGTGCAAAGTAAAAGGCTGAAGTGGAACTCTGTCTGCATTGGTTATGTTTCCATTTGGATCATTTCAGGATGATCATGAGTTCATTTGACCTCAGAGATGCTGAAAGCTTCAATAAGACAAGTGATTTTTCCACCAGGACGTGCACGTGTGCACAGTGCATACAACAACACAGTAAGACCACAGTAGGTAAAGCATCTCAGAGGAGACACTGTAGTTCCACCACTGCAGAGCCACATCAACAACATCCACCCTCACATTATTAACAGGTGGATTCTCTGAGTACTACGATCCTCTTCTTTAAGTTCTTAGAAAAAGATCCTTCACATCTTCCCTTCCATTGAGGTCAAGGAAAAGTGATTAGGAGAAGACACAGGAGGTCATTTTTTTGACTATTTAACCACAACTCAAAGCCAAGCTGCTTTCTGCAACAAGAACAGAACCCACTGAACGTTTCCACCAGCCTGTGGAAACCCTGGTGGACATCATGTTCTTAAATTTGACTTCAGTCCACAACGATCAATATATGAGTGAAGTGCAGACTTTCAGCTTTAATTGAGAGGGTTTAACAAACCTACTGCAGTAACTGTTTAGGAATGAAAGACATACAGAGTCCCCCATTTTCAAAGGCACAAAAGTAATGTGATAAATTAACAAAATTGTAAATATATTTTTATTACTTTGATGAAAATGCTTTGCAGTTAGTGACAGCCTGAAGAACCCATGGACATCACCAAATGCTGGGCCTCCTCCTTACGCTGCTCTGCATGCCTTCACTGCAGCACCTTCAGCTGCTGCCCGTTGGCTGGTCTCTGCCTTCATTTTGGTATTTAATACTGAATGCAAGTTCAAAACTTTATCTGCTTAAATTCTCATGGAATAACAAAGGAACCTGAACATGAAACTGTTTATCAGTCAACTGTCCAATTACTTTTGAGCATCGGAAAACAGGACTGTGTATCCTGAGCAGCTAGTTGTACCTGACTGTGGACAACATTGGAGCCACTGACAGCTGAAGCGAAGTGATCGTCATGTTGGGCAGTTCTAGAAGTTGATGAGTGCATTTTATTGTCTTTATTTGTGTTCATATTTGTGAAATGGCCTCATTGTAACAAGAGTCAAAGAAAGCGTCAAGGTAAGCCTGTTCGAAATTCTCACACGTTCTTGCTCCGCCCACTTCCTCAAGGAATTCATTGGGTGGTGATTTGGGACAGTATATGGGAAGCATACTAACATTTCACACAAAACAGCAAGCAGCAGAGGCAGATATGAAGGCTGTGAGTACGTTTTCAAAATGCTGTTGCTGTGTCCATTTTTAGATATTTTAGGGGATATTTTATTTTTTTAAGCTTCATATTTCTGGATGACTTGTCAGGTTTGAGTCTTCAAAGTGCTTCAAAGTTTTCAGATATGTGAGGTCCTGCTAACATCGCCAGCTCTCACACTGCCTGGGTGGTCACGACTAATTTTATCCTGCCTAAAGCAGCTACTACAGGCACCATTTTTGTAATTCCTTCCATGAATCTTACATTTCGGTCTGTGTGCGTGAGTTGTCTTGCTGGGTCTTCCAAGGTGAACTGGTCATTGCTGGGTCACCAGGCAGATCTGGTGCCACTCAAAAGACCTCTAGCCCACCACTGTACTACGGCCCCACCTTGGAGCCAGGCCTAGGAAAGGGGCTTTTCAGTGAGTGAGCAAACATAATAAACAAAGACCTGAGGGACCCTGGGTCCTCATGACCTGATACTGGCATTTCAAATCTGTGTCGCTTCATTTTAAAATATCAACTGTATGCCAACTAAGCTGATAGTTTGATCCAGCTTCCTGTCAGGAGGCTGTTTCAAAGCTTCACCTAATCTGAGGTCTCATAGTTGTTTGTGATCTGCAGTTTTATTGTGAAGTTTCCTCTGGTAGGGAAAGGAGTCAAAGAGGAAGTCAGGTGACACTGACTATAATGGACAGAACTCTAAACAAGCAGCTAAAAAATAAATCCAACACTGGAGCACCAAAATCTGCAGTTCCTCAGATGTCCAGCAGAGGCTCCTCGGTGAGTCAGTCCCCATAGACTCCCACATTAAAAGTTTCCAGCAGAAACAAACATGTTTACAGCCTGATACAGACACTGCTTTGGTCTCTGTAGCTAATTTTCCCTTTCACAACAGCTGTACAGGGGGAGACTGTTTCTATAACTCACTGGTTTAAACTGGATTAATGCTTAAAGTTTGCATTATTAGGGGCGTGGCCTCTTTGACTGACAGGTGGATGGTGGAACAGGTGGCTGTAGCTGCTAGCCGTCTGCTAGGCTTCACCTCAGCTAACTGGAGCTCTGGACCCTGTTTGTGATGTTGGAGCCTTTTGGAGCATTTTAATGCAATTATCTGACCAATAATATGACTGCTGTGGCTTCACTGGACTCACAGACCGTCCAAGAGGGCGGAGCTCCAGTTTTGATGAGTGAAATTCTGCGATTTTATTTAGATGTAACTTTGCACTGATTAGCAGGTAACTGCTAAAACCAGGCAGGCTAGTATTCGCTGGTAACTCAGCATCCATCGTCTTGTTTAAATTTGGTCATTTCTAACAAGGCAGCAGCCAAAATACCAAAGCTGATGCTTTAAAATGTGGAGTCCAGAAAGCAGTGGGTGATCTACAGTTTAAACACAAGCCGCTGCTTTCACATCAGAGCTTTTGCTGATCTGAAGCTTTTTTAGATGGAAAATGACAAAGTTTGAGCTGCATTTTGCATTTTGGAAGATTCATTAAAAAAATGTTTTTAAAAAAATTAACCATTAATTTCACCCCTCATTTAATACCTCAGATACATGAGCACAGAGGTGGGGATTTGTTTTTGAATGTCATTAATGTTGATGGAGAGGTGGAACATGGGCTGAAAGTTTAGCACTGACGCTAATGAGCCAATACAGTCGCATCCCGGGGAACTACAGCCATGGAGAGATCGCAGGCCTGTTAGGAGGCTGGAGGTGTGGTGGATAAAATGTTTTTTTATGAGTTAAACATGTGGGCTAAAATGAGCCAGTGGATAATTCAACAACAGAAAATGAAATGTACATGAAACATTTCCATCATTTCAATGTTTTCTCTGAATGACTTTAGATTTTTAACGTTTTAAACTTTGGACAAACTCTGAGCTCTGGGTAACTGAGACTGCATTTCTCTCTGTTTTCTGACCAACCATCGCTCACTTACAATTAAACAGTCCGTGGCTGAAGCCTGTAACACATTAGCTGTCCTTTAATAAGTCCAGCGATGTGCATGAATAAATCTGATAGGAAAAACAGCAGCAGCAGCAGTCACAGTGACACTTCAACCACCTTCTGCTCTTTAGTCTTAGATGCTTTTACTTGAGAGGAAATACTTGCACTGATACCCTTTTTCTGTAATTTAATTACTTTCATAGAGTGATTCCATTCCCCCACCCTCTCCCCATGTTTCCTGTGTGCTTTGACTGTCAAAATAAAAGACAGAAAGCCCCAAAAAAACAGAGTAAACCTGTCGGTGCCACTCACAGACATCACACTCTTTAAGGTTCTGCCACAGCGTTATGTAACGTTACAACACACACACACAAACCTCCTCTAAACGGTTCTGTGAGGAACCACCAACACACAGCAGCTCTCTGTGTGAACACGCACACACACACACACATATTCATCAGGGTGTGTTACTGCTGCACACACCCATTAAATCTTACCTTGTTCCTTTATCTCCCATCCTGACGATGTCGACAGCAGGCGGACGGAGAGATGATGGAGGAGGAGGATGGAGGGATGCCGTCACCGTGGAAACTGAGGGCAGGATATCTATGTGTCTCTTTCTCTTTCAGGAAGCCGTCGTCATGCCATCAGAGTCTCCTCAGCGGGAGGAAAAACCTCCATTTGAGCTGCGACTGAGCGAAGGACTGACTGAATCCACCACTCTGTCCCTCCTCCTCCTCCTCCTCCTCCTCTTTAATTCGCCTCCTCCTTCCTTCCTCCTTCTCAGCGCCTGGCATGCTCTCTCCCTCTCTCTCCTGTCAGACTCATTAGCAGTAAAATGTGTTAAAACTGGAGACACCCAGAGGACAGATTATATTTCTGTCTGACAGCAACATCACGCTGACAGCTGGACTCTGACCTCCACCCTCCATCCATCTGTCCTTCAATAAATAAATGTCTTTCTCCTCTAAACTTGGTTACTTTTCCGGGCTCAGATGTTTACAGCCTGAGGAGGGAAACAGATCAGAGTGTAAAGAACCTATTACAAGAAATTCACTGTCATTACAATCATTTTTTATGCCTTTAAACATTTACTGAAGACAGGATATCTCTGCATTTGCTTAACTGAAAAACTGTTAAATACATAATTTCCAATTAGAAATTTTGCCAACTGTAGGTTCATTCACACTAAAAAGTACCTCTAACAGAGTTTCAGTGTACAATGTTCTTCTAAAAAGACTCTAATCTGAGCATTAACTATCCTCCCATTTTCTTTCACTTATTCAATTCAGGGTCACAGTGGGGCTGAAGTCTATCCCAGAGGCAGGGTACACTCTGGACACGTCACCAACCTCTCGCAGGGCTAACACAGAGAGGCAGACAACCATTAACGCTCACATTCAATTTAGAATCACCAATTAACCTGACCCACGCACCCATGCATGCCAACTGCGGGAGGAAGCCGGAGAACCCAGAAGGAATCTTGACTGGATTCGAACCAGGAGCTTCTTGTTGTGAGGGCTAACCACTGCACTATGTGGCCCCAGGCATTAACCGTTAAACAGTTTTACATTCTGGAATCAATAAAATGCAGGTTTAGGGCACTTTCCAGAGTCAGGAGATCCATCTACATGATATAAACTAGAGTGCAGCATTTTTCTGTTCCAGTGTCTAAACCCAGATGCACATCCCACATGAATTAGTGCAAGTGTCCGTTTATACGGGGATGACACTCTGATTTACGTTTGCATCCTGCAGTTCCCTCAGGTGCCTCGGCCCTGCTGTTCTAAACTTGCGAGTAGTTTTCCTGGAGACATTTACAGCTTGTGAAGCCAGAAGATCTCAGAAACTCTTGTGGGAAAAATTGGCCTTTATATGCAGATAAAGACAGACCACAACAGAGTCACAACTTTCAGGAGATGATGGAAGTTTTCAGTTTGTCCAGAAGGTGGAGGGCATGTGATGTTCTTTTGGCTTCATTGAGCAATGACCTCCCGTTTTCCCTTCAGGTGGTTCACAGCCAAGTGTCAAGTGACTGAGATGAGAATCCGCACCTTCACATCGGAGGCCATGGAGGGCCCACTCAGGTTGAGGAGGAGGTGCTTCCCCGAGTGTGCCCCTTGTTCAGGAGTGTATATATCGGGGGCAGATATTATAAGTTTATACTTCTTTCTGCTCCTTTTTATTCATGATTTCTTTTAGTTGTCACATGAACTATTCACATTTATTATTGTGTGAATGAAATAAAAAAGAAAAAGAAAAGAGTAAAAGTCAAGGAGGGGATTGGTCTGGGCTTCTCTGCTTCGACTGCCTGAACTGGACCAGGACCAGTGGTAGATGGATGGAGGGATGGCATCAGAACTGTTTCAGCTGAAAAACACCTCATCTCTGCATCCATGCTTGACAGAACAGTGGAGCAATTCATTTTTTTCTATCATCATGCTGACTGATTTGGGTTTGGTAGATGCTTCTCTGTGACGAGACAGAGTAGCAGAAATGAAATATCACTCTGACCCCACTAAGATTCATCCAGCTAGAACAAACAGCTAAAAATCTGTTTTTGTAAATAAAAAAAAAAACTGCAGCACCATGACTGACAGAAACCATCCACCCAACAACCCGGCATCTGATGGTTCAAGTGGAGAAAAGCTAATCCTTTCTGACCATCGGATCCTGGTGTGTAGTTCCTCCAGACCGCCACTGACCGTCACTACGTGTAGGTCAACAGTCAGTCAGTTTGGAGGCAGCAGCTGCTTTCCATTTCCTAATCAATGACCTCAGTGTGAAGCAGCCTGCAGCGCAGAAGCTTCTCCTCCTCTTCATCACCTTGTCTTCTTAAAACTCAGTGACATGACTTCAGGTTGTTGTGAACAAAATAATAAAGCCTCCAAGCAGAAAGGAGCAAGAAGACGGCAGGATGAAGGACAGATGGTTAGAAACTAGTTTATTAAAGATATGAGCAGTTACAGCAGCAGAGTGGAAACAATACCAACATATTAAAAACACTGACAGAACGTTGGAGGAACATCAGCAGCTGGTGTGGAACTGTGACAAAGTCAGTCACCAAAAACACTTAAAAGAACCAACAGTTGCTTTTACCTGGCCAGCAGCCAGGTGTTTAAAGTGTGAGTAAAGCCAGAGAGGGAACCTAATCTCACTGCAGAGACAGATGCAAAGGTTTGGGGCTCTTTAAAAGGTTGCTCTGCAGCACGACAACACAAGTGGACCCATTCTGCTCATTTCCAGCTCTAAAATTTTTATTCTTGGGCTCTACTAGAGTAGCTTTGCATGACTTATAAAGACAGAGGCACCACTGGAACAGCAAATATATGACAGGACATATGAAAGCAGAACAGGACCGCTCTAATGGCCTCATTTAACTGTTTTTAAGCACAGCATGTTTACTGTACATGATGCAGGTCAGGTCAGCAGTTCTGGCTGAAACAGTCAGTAACAAACAGATGTGAAAGTCTCTCTCTGAGCCTCCAGCCGTCAACTTTTCCCTTTGAAGCCACTGACTTCATGCTTCAAAGCCGAGAGGCCAAACAGTGAATTAATGCAGGTGCCTTTTAAATGCAAATCCACTGCTGAGAGCACAGAGAGCAGTCAGACTGAAACACTTCCACCGATCCGACAGCTGAGGGAATGACCGATGAAATGTTTTCTGTTTGGGCTGCTGACTTCACTCTGCTTCGAGTGCTTAAAGGAAAACAGTGAGATGAACTTTTCAGCTGCTGGTTTGATTTTATGACTCAGGAGCTGCTTTTCACCGCAGGAGCTCCCCACAGTTGAGAAAGCGTTCTTTAGACCACCTGTGTAAACCTTCCCCCAGGGAGTTGTACCTGTGTTTTCACCAGAGAGATCAGGGCCTGAATGAAGCAGCTGGTGACTGTTGTACCAAGAAAAAGTTCCTTCTCAGGGGGTTGCAAAGGTTAAGGCACTCTGAGGGTGGTGCTTATAGCTCTGAATGCTGTTCATAGGTCACCTTCCCTCCTGCGTTTCCACCACGTTAGAACCATCATTCACAAAAACCTGTAGGTGGAAACGTCTTTATCTGTTTCACTGCGCTGAACTGACAGATCCAGGCTCTGTATTCATGAGCAGCCTCCAGCAGGAGCTTATTTCTGTAGAGATCCACAACACAAACTTAGTTATTAAGGGAAAACTCCTGCACTCATCAGCTGTATTTCCACTGTGGAGTTAAATTATTAAAGGGCCATGCCAACATTTCACAACTTTGCATGGCTCACAGTTCAAAATAATCCATTATCTGTTACTGGGCCTCAGTGCAGGCCCTTGGCTTTTTTAGCTCCTCCCACTTTAAGACAACTTTCTTCCTACTGGCTGCCACTCACAATCAGCAGGTTTGAACAGCAAGTAGGTAAAGCTTCTGTGTCGAAATGCAGCCGCAATGAGTGACGTAAAAGTGACGGGCAAAACTGAAGTGACTAAAAACGTCAGTTTAAAACACTGAGACTCTTTATTGATAAATGTGAATTTAAGACTTTAAGGACCCGCAGACCCCTTATGAACAGTGACCTGATAGAAGTGAAGCTACTGATTAATCTGATCCACAACAGCAGTGGAATAAAACCAGTCAGCTGACTCCTGTGACTGAGCTGCCGTGATGGAGAAACCGTTAGTTCCCCCAAACTAGCGCCCTTTAGAAGAATGTGACTTATTTCAGTACAACAAAAATGTAGTTAAGTTTTCTGTAATTAAAAAAAAAAAAAAAAAAGTGTTGAAACATGTGCTACTTGCTTCTACTTTGTTCCAGGTAAAAATCAAGCTGAAATCTTCTTGATTTCAGGGCCTTCTTCTGAACATGACAGCACAGCACCCGCTGGCTGACGTGTGCACCTCAGCTGTTCGGCCGCGAGGCCGAACTCGCTCTCATTTTAAAGTCGTCCACTGTAAAACATTTCAAGCATTGCAGGAGCATTTGGATGTTTGGGTACAGATTTCCCTTTGTTCAGTTCACACAGGTTTTACACATAAAAAGCTTAAAGCTGGTAGAAAGTCCATTTTATTCCTCCCTTGTTAATATTTGTATTAAAACTCCCCAGTTATCATAAAACACAACAAAATAAGACAGCGTTTCGCTTCCCTTTGGTCCAACCAACAAATGGTTTTAAAAAAAGACTTTAAATATTCCTCAAACAGCTCCCTGTTCCCTTTGTTTTGTCCAGATAAGGCTTGATGTGTGACGTGTTTCCATGACAACATAACCTCTTCATGGGATTGGTGGTCTCAGATATCACTCCAGAGGACGGCCCGCTTACTCTTGTCCACGCTGACAAAGTATTCGCCGGACAGAGACCAGGACACGGCACTGATGGACGAACTGAAAGAGAGGAGGCCGTTAAAGGAGGTTAAAAACATCAGGGATCTCTCAGGGCGCCATCATGATAAACTCTCACAGAAATGCATAAAACTGTTAATTATTAATGATTTTGGACATATAAAAACATGAAAAAACCCTTGTATTAAATTATTTTACATGAAAATAGATGACATCATCACAACAGATTTAATATATTTAGTTTGTATTGAAAAAAACCTGGACACCAGAGTTTTAAATGTAAAATTATTCTAAAATGCCTCTTTTTCTCTGCCTTGAATTAGACCTGGAGATGGAACAATCTAATCTGTGGGTATTAGGGGAAAAATTAAGAATAAATTTGAATTAAGAACATTTGGAGTCCCACAGGGAGCTAAGCTGGAGCCTCTTTCTGTTAAACCCTTACAGAGTTTAAGGACCCTGAACAGGCTGTGACTGATCGATTCCTATTGATCAGCTGATTGAGGTCTTCAGTCCATTACCTGTGCTTGTCTGGTAGGCGGGTCTCCAGCTTACCAGTCGAGACATTCCAGATGTAAACAGCACCATCTGCAGAGCCAGCCGCCAAATAGCAACCGTCTGGACTGAAGAGAGAGAACATCTGGTTGAAACAGCTGTTCCAAACTGAAACTTCCTGCTACTGTAAACAAAAACAGGTTTGTTTCTCACATCTCCTCAAAATGTGCCTCAAATCCAGCGAAGCCTCAGAGTCTGCTACTGGTATTTTACACTGTGCTCTTCAGAGCCCTTTAGGTCCCAGAAGGTACTTTTTTTTTTTTTTTTTCCCCAGAAGAATATCATGTTGTTTGCACAGGATACTGAAGTGGGATCTATGCCTCTGCCTTAAATTGTCATCAGTGCATTGAAACCCTTCTGAAACTCTACGCCATAACCTCATCAGCAAATTCTGATGCCAATAATTACGGTATGATTTGACGCCACAGGTAAACCGTCAGACACATGCCGCTGGTTTGTTCGGTGTTAGCATGCTAATACTCGCTGGCTCAGCATGCGTGTTTTATACTACCCCACCATCTGCACGGTGTAGACAGCTCTACATGAGCTGAGGTCCAAAATAAAGAAATAAATTCTGACATTTTTGCTAACACAGTGCACTGAAGCAGATGTGGATGTGGACTCATGCAGATGTGATCTGACTCAAACACTGTCAGGGTTTTTCCTGCTGGAAAGGCAGCTGAGTCTGTGTTTCTCTGTGGAAGAATTTCAGTTTGGCGTCTGAAATACTGAATACGTGATCCTGATACTGTCACAGTTTGGGCTGGAGAGCAGAGAGAGTAGAAAATAAATTAAATGAGACATTACAAATTCAACAAACAGGCAGGAAGATGTAGTGTACTGTAAGAGGGGTTGTTCAGTCCTACATGCTGGACTGTGTGGAAGCAGCAGGGGCCATCTGACTGTGTTGGAGTCAACTCACATTCACATCCTTTGCCATCCAAAGCATCCTTGGCCTGCTGTCGTCATGGAAACAGCAGAAAATGAACCAATCTCACATAATCTCATCTCTCTCTGTCTCCATCTCACCCTATTTTTATCCTTCTGGCCCAGAAACAAACTCATCTCCATCTGATAATCATTATGATAATCAATCAGTCAGCTCTAACTCTACTGGCATCACAGCTCCGCCTCACTGAGTCCAGCCAGAAGACTGAGAAGAAACTGAAATCCCACAACTTTCAGGCAGATGTCAGGCCAGCTGGAGTAAGTGAGTGAGTCAGAGGGTGGATTGTGGTTTCGTCACATATAGGGAAACCCCAAAAGGTGATTTAACAGTTGATTCTAGCATGAGGATAAAAGGAATGACTTAACATTAACACCTGAAATGCTGTGTACAGGAAGGAGTAACCTCCAGGACTGAAAAATGAAGAACCACAACCTGCAGTTCCTCAAATGTCCAGCAGAGGTTCCACAGTGAGTCAGTTCCTACAGAGACTCATGTTAAAACATTACAGCAGAAACAAACATGTTTACAGCCTGAGACTTTGGTCTCTGTAGCTGATTTCAGAACAGCTGCAGGGGGCGAGAATGTTTTTATAACTACATCCATTTTCTTCCACTCATCCTTTTCAGGGTATAGGGTGAGAGGCGGGATATACCCTGTACAGGTTGCCAGCCTGTTGCAGGGCCAACACCTATGGGCAATTTAGACTCACTAATTAACCTACCCGCACTAACTGCAGTGTTCTAGCAAGCGGTTGATCGCCAGGCGCTGCGCCGGGCTGAAGATTTCACCTTCACTTTTGGAGCTCTGCTGTCACTGCGTTTAGCAAACACGAGCCCGCCCCGCGGACTCAGCCCCGGCTTTATCGCTGCTTGCGCCTGTATTATTTCACTGCAATTTGCAATCTACCACAGAGCACGGAAAGTTCAGTGTGCACGTTTGATCCCCCTACAGTCATGCGCGATCCGAAATGACAACTGGCATGAACGCGAGGAGGAGTAAGAGGAAACATGAAGATCAAATGCAAATTTCAGGCATGATTTAACACAGGGGTCTCAAACTCGCGGTCCGCGGGCCGCATCTGGTCACGCCCCCTACTTCCGGTCCGCGATTTGATGTCAAAAATATGACAATTTGGCCCTTTAAGCTACTTTTTTGACATTTCGCTAACTCCCCTTAATTGGAGGGGAAAGTGAAATGTCAAAAATCATGAAATTTTAACACGAGTTTTTTCCACGCCTCCATTGTTCTGTGCTGTGAGTGTGCGGCAGCACGCGCGCGTTTTGCTCGCTGTGCAGAGAATGCCAGCTGTAGCCACCAGAATGATCAGTATAACCACAGTTTGCTAGCCGGGGCTGTCACAGCACTAGCGATCGTTTGGTGACGGACGCCCCCTTCCTCAGTATCGAGGGGAATATTTTTTATGCTTTAATCCCTGATTAGCGACTAAAAATAGACCTGCAGTAGAAACGTAATTTGGAGGATGCTTGTGAATAAAAAAGCATTACAGCGTTAAGCTCACGCAGCCACCAGTTTTTCAACAAAAAAAAAAAAAAAAAAAAAAAAAAAAAAAAAAAACACACAACAGCAGCTGTTTTACTGCAGTATGTCTGCACACGCGCAGCAAGCGCAAAGAGGCGGAGCCGTTACTGAGACGGTGGAGCGAAAGACGTCCAAAGCATCAGCGCTTGTTCCTGTAACCACCTAAAACCTTTACAGCTGGAGGTCCTTCATCAACCACCTGATCAGCAACACAAAGAACAGAACTTTGTAGCTGCTCCATCCACCACTGTTTGTTTCACTGCAGTCAAACTGCAGTACAGAAGTTAAAATGTGCAGATGAATTGTTAATATGAAAAATTATTTCTTATCCGATTATTTGATGGAGTCATCAATAGAATACTCGATTACTAAAATAATCGATAGTTGCAGCCCTACTTGTATTCAGAAAGCCATAGTCAAACATTAGTTTTCAGCACCAGTGGCGCTATGAAAGGCCTTCAAGAAAAAACTACAGTTCCCAGCAAGATGATGTCACTTACAACATGGTGGCTGATACTCCAATGTAGGAAACGCTTTTAGCAGCTGATAAAACATCTGGATTATGTTTTTGTTGTGTATGCTTTTAACGTGATTTCTGCAAACCCATTAGTGGAAGTTAACGGCTCTCTTGGGCACATTAAATGCATGATAAGTGTAACTCTTCTGGATTATATGCAAAAATTATCACTTTATTGATCTAATAAGGCCTGGTTTAGCGTTCTGCGGTGGTCCTACGTACATAACTGAAAATCCTCTCTGAACCTAACCTGACATGCACCTCGAGAAATGTAACTACAGGTTCACAAAGACTGATTAGGCTTCAGAGGTGCTTTCTGGTTACATGTGCAGGCACCGTCACTCAATTAACAAGTGGGAGCATCTTTTAGCAGTTAGCATTAGCTTGCTAATTAGCATTAGGACCCCCCCCCCCCCCCCCCCCCCCCAGCAGGACCCTTCACTCTCATCGTAGGCGCTTCTGTCACCTCTCACCTCAAAGTTAAGTTTAACTCAGGACCCGCCCACTTCGCATCACTAATGGTTTTCCATCACTGAAGTTTACTGATGTTTGGTGTGGTTGAACATCACAGACGTAAAAACCTCTTCAGGTTAAACTGTAGCAGTGTCCTGATGTCACTGATTGGGAGACTCACCTGATCACAGCTTTGGTGCTGTCGCTGCCACATTTAAACCCGTCGGCTCTGAGACACAAACAGACGAAGAAATACGTCAGACGGCGTTTCCTCATTTCAGCAACACGCATCATCTCATCCTGATGTACCTGAAGCTCACACGCTCGCTGCTCCACCTCCTCAGGTCAAACAGCTGGAGGCAGTCGTCACGGCAACAGCTGAGCAACTGGAGATGGTCAGAGCTGAGGTCCAACGAGGTGACTTTTCCCTGAGCAGGAAGCATCTGAACGCAGCTCGCCGCCCTGAATGTTAAGAATTTAAAAACATCTCCATCTGAAATTTGTTTTCCACCAGGACTTCGTTTTTTATAATAAATAAATAAAATTGTAAATCAAGCATTACACACCTAAACACTCCTTCCATTTTTGACCATTGGTGGTGCTAGAGTTCACACTTGGTGAAACTTATGCCTCTTTTCCACAAGTACCTACTCGGTTTGACTCGACTCGGTTTTTAGGGCCTTCCATTAGGTGGTAGCAACTGGTAACAGGTACTTATTTAGTACCTACTCAGCCGCGGTTCGAAGTGTGAAAATGTGACATCATCAGAGTGCATGCCACTGATTGGCCAGGGAGTGATATCACTAGATGAGTCAAGAGATCGCCTCCTTCACAAGAATCAAACTCGGCAATGAAGGAAAAGGCTGCGCACAAACCAACACCGGCGGTTTTGTGATCGGTGGAAGCTAGATGGAGCGGCCACTTGTGTCGCATACAAATGACACCTTGCCATAATGACCCCAGCCTCACTGAGACGGTACTCAATCGTAATAGAAAACAACTGAAACCAAGTAGAGTAGAGTCAAGTTGAGCCGAGCAGGTACTGGTGGAAAAGAGGCATTACTGCCTCTGGGAATCGTCCCTGAGCACCAACTTTGACACCGTCCAAAGACCCCGATGACAAAAACAGGAAACAGGAGCAGAAAAGGTAAAAAGTCTAATTCCTGACCAATCATCAATCCTCCAGTCATGTCAGAGGTGATGCTGGTGTGTGATTGGCGGGCAGAGCTGTCAATCATCTGCCAGTTCAGACACTGCAGGGAGGACACTGAGGGGAGTCTGTGGGTTAAGCTGTTGCTAAGTAACAGAGGGAGACACAGAGTCACCGTGGAAACGGCTGGGAGGAGCAAATGAGAGGGTTTGGGGGTGGGGGTGGGGGGGTCTGACTTAAAGCCATGAGTCAGACCAGAGCTGCTGCGAGCAGAGCGACACTGTCGTGTTTCTAACAGTCGAGAAAGAGTAGAGACCCCACTGAAAACAAACCGCAACAAAAAAAGGAAACAGACTCTATTAGAATCAGATTCTGATGATTCTACTGAAGGAAAATGAAGAGATCGAGAGCTGAAGCAAAAGTGGAGGAGTGAAGGATTAAAATAAGGTGGTAGGGAAGTGAAGCAGTGATGTGTTCAGCCTGCGGCGTGGAGCTGTTGATGGACTACCTGGAGTCCCACACTCTGATCTGGCAGTCATAGTGTCCGCTGATGATGCAGTTCTCGGAGCAGACCAGGTCACTGCAGTACTTCGCCACGTTAACCGGCCGCACACCTGCAGGGATACAGTCCACCTTAAATACACTCCACCTGAGTCAGACCCCACTCTGCCAATCAGCAGCGAGTGTGGACGGTAACTCACAGGCAGCTCGCTGCAGGTCCCACAGTCTGATGGTTCCATCTCCACTTCCCGTCACCACCTGATGAAGGACGCTGCTGAACCTCGCTGCCGTTACCTTCCTGCTGTGACCTGTAAGAGTCACCTGACAGGGGCACACACAGTTTTTCCACATGAAAAGTTAATTTCTTGGCAAGAGCTGCTGGTCTATAACAAAGTGTAAACTATGTTCTCAAACACCTTTTTGACCTTCTTCAGGTAAAATCAGATCCATAATTCTGATATGACCTATAAACACTATAAAGGGAAGTACAGCAGGCTGAAATAAAGTGAAACGATCCTTCTTTCTCACATCTTTGCAGCCCTGGTTGTAAACACAGCTGATGACAATGTCCTTATGTGTGTTTTTATGATTTCATTTAAGGTATTTTCCCATTAACCCTAAGGGGATCCTTTAAAGAACTCACACCTGTGATCCTAAGGCCAAACAATGCCACCTTCCCAAAAACTGCTGTAAAAATATTATATAGTAATATTTTTACAACTTTAAACATTCAATCTTTTAAAACCTTTAAAGACCAGTATGCTTACATAGCACCACGGGTTTTTTTTCCCCCAACACAAAAACAGGACAGTGACTGGCATCAACACTGATGTGCAAGCCTTTCTTTTGCTCCCTTACAGCACCGACGGCGAGCAACCTGCCCCCTCAGACCCGCCCCCTCAGACCCGCCCCCTCCAGTCACATCTGGTTTCAAAACACCACGATGGCGACAACGAAAACGCTCGTCCCAAGGCTTCAAAATGTGATCATCATCCAACAGGGATGTCACAGCAGATAACATCCAGCAGACACATATATAACCAGCATTTACTTTCTACAGTAGCAGCCAACACTGGCAGCTTCATCAAGTTCAGTCACTTCAATCACCCTTCTGGCCCATTCTGAAGCTCACTTTCAGCATCTGTGGATCTATTGGACTGGACAGTCTGTCACCTTTACCTTGGGAACGGAGTCGCCCAGCTGCCACAGCATGGCCGACTTATTGTACGACGCAGCGAGGATCCTGAAGCCCTAAAAACAGAAACGTCCACATGAGTGAGAAGCATCAGACCGCCCCTTTAACAGGTGAGCGCAGGCACAGGCGACTTCCTCACCATGGGGTCGAACTCGATGCAGGTGATCCCCTCCGTGCTGCCGTCCAGGGTGCCTCTGTGAGTTAGCAAGCCTGATGACATGAGCAGCGAGGTCACAACATGTCCCTTCAACCAGCATTAAAACATAAAAACAACAAGCAGGCCTCAGGTGGGTTTACCTGCCCTGACCTCCCACAGTTTGATGACTTTGTCGGTCCCCCCTGTGGCCAACAGGTCTGAGCTGGAGCTGAACCTCACAGCGTTGATGTCTTGCTCATGGGCGTCCTGAAAAAGACAGAGAGAGGAAAGTGTTAAAGTGTCTCCCAAACTCCTACTCGATGTGAACCCACTCTGATTATAGCCGAGACTTTAAAACAAGGCCGGAGGTCAGCAGACACAGAGGCATGATGGGTAATGAGCTGAGGACAGAGGAGCTCTTTGTCAAATATACTAAAACTGTGTGTGTGTGTGTGTGTGTGTGTGTGTGTGTGTGGTGGTGCGGGGGGGGCAACTAATTAATGAACAAACATCAGATGTGATGCAGAATGCTCATTATTATTATGTTAATGAAGATTAATTCAATCAGAACCGCGTGACACATGCACATTATTATTATTATTATTATTATTACATTCCTGCAGTTCTCATTTCCATCACAAGGGGGAGACAAACATTAGAAAACAAATACACGGGGCTTTAACAACAACAAAATCTACATCGAAATGTGAGAGACCAAAAAGACAATGAACAGTGTTTGTGTCATTTCCTTAAGCTCCTGGTTGGAGGTCCACAAAGACGTTTGTGTGGTTCCTGCTCTCTCAACCCTCAGATTGCCCTCTACCTCATTTTCATGCATTTTAACTCCAATAAGGCTCGTACTGGTGCCAAAAAGCTGGCATCAGCAGGACACCACAAAATTACTGGACCCAAAGAAAAGACCTGTAAAGCTAAAACAAACAAAACGTCTCATAACTTCTGAGGTGAGTTATTAAGATGATTCTGTATAAAAAGTGATGGAGTCATCAGAATTGTAGAATTCATCATCTGTGGTTCATAATCTGATGAAAACATTCAGAGAATCAGATCAGAATCAGCAGGCCCGGATCATTTGGAGCCTCTCTTTTTAAAGCTAGCAGATGATTTTATTTATTTTATTGTAAATAAGCTTTTAAATGACTTCCTATCAGGCTTACACTACAACTACAGCAGCCTTAAAAGTGATTATTTCATTGTTTCAGTAGATAACAGTAACTGTGTGCAGCCCTTTTTATTGATCAAGCTAAGGCATTTGACAAAGTCAATCATAAAATGTAAAAGCAGAAAAAAAAGGGTTAATGAACTGGTTCTTTTCTGCTCTGTTTTACCGGTCAGGTTATTCATGGCAGGAGATTGTCGGAGCGGTTCCAGACAGGGCTGCTAGTTATCACCCCTTCTTTTCCTTCTTTACTGGGTAACACAAACAGCCTGTGCCAGCGATGGAAAGGCGGTCCAGTGGACACTGATGAAGAAGCTGTAGGATCTGGAATTTGCAGATGACCTGGCCACGTTGGCACACCGCAGCACATACAAGAGAAAATGGACTCTCTGAAGGTGGCCGCTGTGTGTGGGGGGACTCAAGATCAGCAGGGAGAAGACCAAACTGCTGTGTCTGAACACCAAGCATGGAATCATCACCACGGGAGGAGAGGGGCGACCACGGTAGAGAAGGTGTCGGGGTTTGTATACCTTGGCAGTGTGATCAGCACTATTGGGGGCAGCATCGAAGACATCAAAGCCAGAATCAGGAAAGCCCGGCAAGCTTTTCTTGTCCTTCACCCAGTGTGGAGGTCAAGAGCCATCTCTACAAGACAAAACTTCAGCTGTTAAATGCCAGTGTGGAGGCACTGTTGCTGTACGGCTCAGAAACCTGGAGGGTGATGAAGTCCAGCTCCATCCAGGCCTTCATCAATAAGTGCCTCAAACAACTCCTCCACCTGAAGTGGTTCGACAAAGTGCCAAACAACAGCTGATGGATATCCAGATTCGAAGGCAGTGGAAAGAGTCCAGCATCACCAGGCAGCAAGCACAAGCAAGGCTGCCCAAGGAAGACCTGGAGAACATCTGATGAAGGAACTGGGGCGTCAGGACTGACCTGGGAGGTAGTTAAACAGACCGCAAGGGACCGCAAGAAGTGGAAGACAACTATGGAGGCCCTATGCTCCTCAAGAGACAAAGAGGAATAAATACGTAAGTAAACTCCTGTCTATCCTTTGAGGCATGAAAGTGACTTATTTATACTTTTATGTCTATACTTCATTATGGTGATGTGATTTATGTGCATGTGTCCTCACAACGCTTATGCTGGATTGTGTGTGTGCGTGTGTGTGTGTGCGTGTGTGTGTGTTACCAGGACTTGCAGAGCTCTGGCAGGGACTCTGGCTGACACACAGATTCTTACAGGAGAAACCAGATTCTCCTCCAGACTGCAGACTGAGTGACCCCGCCTCTTCCTGCTGATGTCACACACACGTCCATTCATTAGCTCAGTGACCAAAAGGAAAAACCAAACAAAACGTGATGAGGAGGTGAGGACTCACTCGAACAGCTCTTTGATGGAGTTCAAGATCCTCGGGGATGTTGCAGACGCCGACCTGAGGGTCAGAAACAGTTTATAGCCTCATTAACGTGCCCAGAGTTACATTAGTAACCAACCTGCTGAGCAAATATACCCAACATCTTCAAAATATTTCAACCTTTATCTGAAAGTTCTCATAAAATATCCGAATTTCTTGATGACAAAAGTCAGCATATTAATATCAATATTTAAATTCAGAGATAATTTAAATTGATAAATAAAATTAATAAACAACCTCCTGGTTAAATGTCATGACAGTATTCTGAAAATGCTCCTCAGGTCCTCTTTGAGTTACATTAAATTATTATGAAAACTAGAACTACAACTCATTAATAAATGAATAGCAAAAATTTTAATGAATCAATAATGAATGATTAATAACTTAAAAAAATATATTCATGAACCTAAAGCTCGATCAATGACCTGACAAGTCGAGTGTGTCTTCGTTCTGTGGCCTCGTCCTGCTTTTCGTTCTTTGGAGATGCCGATCTGGAGCTCGGAGCGCTCGACGAGCTGAAACACACACGTTTTATTCTGACAGAGACAGGAAGTAATAAAATAAAAGTCTACTAGTCAAACAAGCTTTTAATGGCCAATAAAGGTAACCTGAACCTGACTTCATTTCAACATAACAAAAACAGACTTTAAACCTCCTGAATGTCGCCAAAAATAAACACTTTTTTAAACACATCATTCAAAGTATTCTATCAAAATTGACCCACTCTTTAAATTAATATTCAAACTTCACATTTTCTTTAAAATTTTTCAGCTTTTTAAAAAAAACATTTGAGTATTTTAGTAAAATGTTTTTAAAAGTTTTTCCTCAAAGTACTTGATTTCAAATTAATTTTTAAAAATTTATATTTTGATTTCCAAGGCACCCTGAATTTTTTTATTCTAAATATTGATTTATTGAATCACTTAAACATGTTTATTAGATCCCATTCCTACTAGACTGCTCAAAGAAGTCTTTCCAATTATTGATGCTTCTATCTTAAAAATGATCAATCAGTCTTTATTAGTTGGCTATGTACCACAGGCCTTCAAGGTGGCTGTAATTAAACCTCTACTTAAACCCAGCTGTCTTAGCTAATTATAGGCCAATCTCCAACCTTCCTTTTCTCTCAAAGATTCTTGAAAGAGTAGTTGTAAAACAGCTCACTGATCATCTGCAGAGGAACGGTTTATTTGAAGAGTTTCAGTCAGGTTTCAGAATTCATCACAGTACAGAAACAGCATTAATGAAGGTTACAAATGATCTTCTTACAGCCTCTGACAGTGGACTCATCTCTGTTCTTGTCCTGTTGGACCTCAGTGCAGCTTTGATACTGTTGACCATAACATTTTATTACAGAGATTAGAGCATACTATAGGTATTAAAGGTACTGCACTGCAGTGGTTTGAATCATATTTATCTAATAAACTCCAGTTTGTTCATGTAAATGGGGAGTCTTCTTCAGACAGTAAGGTTAATTATGGAGTTCCACAGGGTTCTGTGCTAGGACCAATTCTATTTACATTATACATGCTTCCCTTAGGCAGTATTATTAGAAAGCACTGCATCAATTTTCATTGTTCTGCAGATGATTTCATTGTTCTGCCTGGATGACCTCTAATTTCCTGCTTCTAAATTCAGATCAAACTGAAGTTCTTGTTCTCGGCCCCACAAATCTTAGAAACATGGTGTCAAACCAGATACATACTCTGGATGGCATTACTTTGGCCTCCAGTAACACTGTGAGAAATCTTGGAGTCATTTCTGACCAGGATATGTCCTTCAATGCACATATTAAACAAATATGTTTAATATGTGCAGACTGCTGGCTTACTTGTGGTTCCTAGGATACTTAAGAGTAGAATGGGAGGCAGAGCCTTCAGCTTTCAGGCCCCTCTTCTGTGGAACCAGCTCCCAGCTTGGATTCAGGAGACAGACACCCTCTCTATTTTTAAGATTAGGCTTAAAACTTTCCTTTTTGATCAAGCTTATAGTTAGGGCTGGATCAGGTGACCCTGAACCCTCCCTTAGTTATGCTGCTATAGGCCTAGGCTGCTGGGGGGTTCCCATAATGCACTGTTTCTTTTCATTCACCTTATTTACTTTGTTTATACTCCACTCTGCATTTAATCATTAATTGTTATTAATCTCTGGCTCTCTTCCACAGCATGTCTTTTCTCCCCCTCAGCCCAACCGGTCGCGGCAGATGACCCCCCCTCCCTGAGCCTGGTTCTGCTGGAGGTTTCTTCCTGTTAAAAGGGAGTTTTTCCTTTCCACTGTCACCAAGTGCTGCTCATAGGGGGTCGTTTTGACTGTTGGGTTTTCTCTGTATTATTGTAGGGTCTTTACCCACAATACAAAATGCCTTGAGGCGACTGTTTGTTGTGATTCAGCGCTATATAAATAAAATTGAATTGAATTGAATTAAACTGATTATTCTCATTTCGTGTTTTTAATGATGTGCCGCTAATAAAAAAAAGTTTGATCCTCTCTCTTATTCTGCTTTAATCTCTACTGACTTAAAGAAATCTGAAGGAGGTGGTGTAGATCTCAGGTGAAGGTCAACTGACCTGTCTAAGCTGACCTTTGACCTGGCTACAGGTGCCAGGTGTGCCTCTCGAGCTCTGAAAGAAAGAAAGATCTCAGTTTGGCTCCACATTGCCCTTCCTGCAGGTGTCCCCCCCGCCGACTGATGAACAGGTGTGTGAGGTGCGCTCAGGAACCTGGAGCGGCGCTCGTTTCGGCTGTTCATGCGAGCAGCGGCCTGTTTTTTCCGCTTCATCATGTCTGCCAGCAGGTGCTCTCCTCTGACCTTCTCCTCCCGGAGTTTCGTCTCTGCCACTCTCTGTTCCTTCAGCAGGTTATCGTACTTCTCCTTCAGCGTCGCGTTCTGCATCTGAACCAGCTCCACCCGCGCCCGCAGCTCCAGACGGGTATCAGACGCTCCCGACAGGCGCCGCTGCTCCTCCAACAGCCTGAAGGCGGAGGAAAGAGGAGAAAGTAGCACCGGCAACCCTTTTAAAGGAGCAGCTCACACAAACTTCTCCGTCTGGCTCCACCCGAGGCAGCAGAGGATGCCGTGCAGGGATTTAACACACCCGAAACTCGGAAAAGCAGAATATGGATTTTTTAAAATCTGATAATATTTACAGGTCATAATGATCTCAAGAACATTTTAAAAATGCTTTGAAAAAAAATAGACAATAACTAGCAGCACTCAGAGAGCGCAAACCTCCGCCAAGGCCACAGGGTCACTGACGCTGTAATACGTGTATCTAAATGCTGTGAAATAATCTTTCATCTTTCCCAGACGCTAGGATCATCTGAGCAGTAAACGATAAAAAAAAATGATCGTCGCCTCACTATGTTGTTTGATAGAACATGTCACTATGTTACACTCTAATGTTTTCAGGCTTTTGTGCCTTGTGTTTCGGAGTTAGAAGCTAAAATTTTTAAAATCCCCCTATCCCGCAATAGTGAAGAATCCTTAAAAAAATTCCTGGATCCAGATCGTGATCCAGATCACCACCAAAATTTAATCACTTCTTCCTCTTGTCATTTCCAATCACTCCACAAAATTTCATCGAAATCCGTTCATAACTTTTGGAGTAATCCTGCTGACAGACAAACAGACAAACAAACCAACACGACTGAAAACATAACCTCCGTGGCGGAGGTAATAATAATAATAATAATAATAATAATAATAATAATAATAATAATAATAACAAAGTTAGAAAAAGACAACAATGTGCTGTTTTCTGACCTGTTTTACTTTTTCAAACATAAAAATGTAAAATACAAACATAATAAGTTGAATATTTTAAGGACAGATATTTAAGAGAAACTTAAATATCATCATGTCATGAAAAAGACATGACAGATCTGAATTTTCAGCAAAAAACATCTTAATTTTTTTATTTCAAAATAATTTGGTATTCTGATGATTGCAGATATTTATGGATAGAAATATTTTCAGAATTAGTGCGCGTACACTGACTGTGAGTTACAGTTTAATATGATTTAATCACAACCCAGCCCCAGATAAGCAGAGGATGGATGGATGGATGGATGGATGGATGGATGGATGGATGGATGGATGGATGAAGTTCTTTGGTTTTTAGTATTAAGACTGTTCTAAAAAAAATAAATAAATAAAACTTGTGGCAGAAGTGGTTTCTCTGCACAGAGATGACTGTTACAGGTGAAATGTGACTCTCAGGTCAGAGGTCAGACTGAGTAGCGCCCCCCGGTGGTGCAAAAGGAGCTGCTGAATGAGCAGCAGAGACTCATTTAAAGCGATTTCCTGCTCACAGGCTGCAGTCTGAGTTCAGCTTTAAGTCAGGATTTCTCCTCAGTGAATGAACAAGACAAAGATGAACCTGCTTTTAGACTCCTCCTCTCTGACCTCAGTCTGAACTCACCTGCAGCAGGTTTTTCACACCCAACAGGTGAGCTGACAGGCTCAGGTATGTCACTCACCTGGCATGCTGCTCTTCCAGAACGCCTTCTTTGATTTTAATCTGCTGCTGCAGCTCCACCACCTGATAGGCCAACTGGAAGCACAGGGAGGGAGGAAGAGAATGTCAAACCTTTAGTGTTAAAGGTCACAACTGTGAAAGAATTATGACCTTTAATGTCTCCAGGTTACCTCAGTCAGGTTAACATCACACTGTCACAAAATACAACATTTCTGATCAATTTGGATCTAATAATCTCACACAGATCTTTATAAACCCCCTCCTGCAAACTCTCTAGATGAGGAAACATCTCCTCGTGGCTGATCGCAGAGCCAAAACCCATCAGCAGTCATGCAGACATATCACAGTGCCCCTCGACACTCCACTCAGACCAAGAAGTCCTGTACAAGCCTTCAACACTGAAGCGTGAGGATGAGTCTAACCCCAGGAATTCACCTGCTGCACGTCTGTTCTGTCCTTCAAATCAAACCTGCTGGGGGCTTCTATTTTTAAAATTCAGATCTTTGGCGCCGTTGCAGTACAACTCCCTCCAGGTCTATCTGCTCCGTGTAACCTGAGACAGCTTTCCTGCCATTTTAAGCAAACCAGAGCGGAGAGCTGCTTCTGAAATATGTTGTGCTGCATTTGGTGGAACTGCAGTTGTTGTGTTGAGGGTGAGCAATCGTCTCCGCTGGCCACATCAGACCCAGAATGCAATGCTGCTGCAGGTGCATTCCCAGGCTTCCTGCACAGCTGAGCCAAAGTACAGACTGAAAGCCACCTGGACACCGACTGAAGAACAAAACACTCTGAAGACGGGAAAACGTCTTTTTATTTAAAATAAAGATTTTATGAGAGACTGACTGAAACCGTTCCACCTCTCATTCATGGAAAACCTGGTGCTGCTTCCACTCATTTGGACAGATCAGAGACGCTGATGGTGGGTCTGACGTGAGTGTTGTGGTCTGTCTGCTTCATAACACCACATTAAACAGACACTGTCAGAGTTCTGGGCCAGAAAGGGCAGAAGTTAATGCTGCAGGCTTTCTGCTCACCTCCCTCCCGGGCTGTGAAACAACGCCTGGAACTTCAGAGGGAGGGCTCAGCCTTCACAATGACAAAATCTGATGTGAAAACAAGAAAAATATCCTCTGCAGCAAGCCCCACTGCTGCACCATCATATTCATGTAAACAGCTTCAGTCCGTTCAGTTCACGGCCTGTCACACTTTAAAGTCTCTCATCTCTCAGACTGCAGACTTCCTCGTGCAGCAGCTGAGTATCAGCTCAGTGTGAACTGGTCTGACAGCACTCAGGCTGCTTGTTTCTCTCACTTTTATCACACTGATCATATCTGCTCGTTGGCTTTATTGTAAGAGGAACAGGAGGCTGCTGCTGTGCAGTTACCAGCTGCTGTGTTTTGGCATGTTGACCTCAAAGAAAAACAACAGCCGACATCAGAAAGGAACAGAAACAGTTTAACTGTGAGTTTAACTCAGTGAAAACAGCTGTTGACTGGTAACAATGTCCCACCTGCTTCAGGTGCAGATGGGACAAGACTTTCTGTTCAGTACACCTGGCACTATTTATGAATGGAGACATACACTGCTCAAAAAAAATAAAGGGAACACTTAAACAACACAATATAACTCCAAGTAAATCAAACTTCTGTGAAATCAAACTGTCCACTTAGGAAGCAACACTGATTGACAATCAATTTCACATGTTGTTGTGTAAATGGAATAGACAACAGGTGGAAATTATTGGCAATTAGCAAGACACACTCAATAAAGGAGTGGTTCTGCAGGTGGGGACCACAGACCACTTCTCAGTACCTATGCTTTCTGGCTGATGTTTTGGTCACTTTTGAATGTTGGTGGTGCTTTCACACTCGTGGTAGTATGAGACGGACTCTACAACCCACACAAGTGGCTCAGGTAGTGCAGCTCATCCAGGATGGCACATCAATGCGAGCTGTGGCAAGAAGGTTTGCTGTGTCTGTCAGCGTAGTGTCCAGAGGCTGGAGGTGTTACCAGGAGACAGGCCAGTACACCAGGAGACGTGGAGGAGGCCGTAGGAGGGCAACAACCCAGCAGCAGGACCGCTACCTCTGCCTTTGAGCAAGGAGGAACAGGAGGAGTACTGCCAGAGCCCTGCAAAATGACCTCCAGCAGGCCACAAATGTGCATGTGTCTGCACAAACGGTTACAAACCGACTCCATGAGGATGGTATGAGGGCCCGACATCCACAGATGGGGGTTGTGCTCACAGCCCAACACCCTGCAGGATGCTTGGCATTTGCCAGAGAACACCAGGATTGGCAAATTCGCCACTGGTACCCTGTGCTCTTCACAGATGAAAGCAGGTTCACACTGAGCACATGTGACAGAGTCTGGAGACACCGTGGAGAGCGATCTGCTGCCTGCAACATCCTTCAGCATGACCGGTTTGGCAGTGGGTCAGTAATGGTGTGGGGTGGCATTTCTTTGGAGGGCCGCACAGCCCACCATGTGCTCGCCAGAGGTAGCATGACTGCCATTAGGTACCGAGATGAGATCCTCAGACCCCTTGTGAGACCATATGCTGGTGCGGTTGGCCCTGGGTTCCTCCTAATGCAGGACAATGCTAGACCTCATGTGGCTGGAGTGTGTCAACAGTTCCTGCAAGATGAAGGCATTGAAGCTACGGACCGGCCCACCTGCTCCCCAGACCTGAATTCCATTGAGCACATCTGGGACATCATGTCTCGCTCCATCCACCAACGTCACGTTGCACCACAGACTGTCCAGGAGTTGGCGGATGCTTTAGTCCAGGTCGGGAGGAGATCCCTCAGGAGACCATCCGCCACCTCATCAGGAGCATGCCCAGGGGTTGTAGGGAGGTCATACAGGCACGTGGAGGCCACACACAATACTGAGCCTCATTTTGACTTGTTTTAAGGACATTACATCAAAGTTGGATCAGCCTGTAGTGAGTTTTTCCACTTTAATTTTGTGTGTGACTCCAAATCCAGGCCTCCATTGGTTAATAAATTTGATTTCCATTAATGATTTTTGTGATTTTTGTTGACAGCACATTCAACTTTGTACAGAACAAAGTATTCAATGAGAATATTTCATTCATTCAGATCTAGGATGTGTTATTTGAGTGTTCCCTTTATTTTTTTTTGAGCAGTGTATATCTTCAACAGCTAAATGATTATCAAATCCAAAAGTGACTTGTCAAGAGAACTGAAATCAAAATCCCTGATTTACAGAGATGTGCTCATAAAGATTATTCCTGTGAAGCCTCCAGAGCCTTTGTGCTCAGTAATATTAAACCAAACTCCTAAAATTTCACCCACCAAAACTGGAGCTCAGCCACATTATTGGTCCATTAGCTTCAAAGGGCTCCAACAGCACAAACACGGTCCAGAGGTCCAGTTAGCTGAGGTGAGGCCTAGTGCCTGTGTCACCATCCACCTGTCAATCAAAGAGGCCACGCCCCTAATAATGCAAACTTTAAGCCTTAATCCAGTTGAGAGAGCTGAGTTATAACCCATTTTTGGCCACAGCGGCTTTCATCCACAGTAGAGAGGACACGCAGGAAAGCTGGTGACAGGCCGGGACTCGAGCCTGCGCTGCCCGCATATGGTGCATACGCACGTGGTCACCAGCTTCACCACTAAGCCATCCGGGCACCCCTCTGCCGGAAAGTTTTAACATGGGAATGACTCCCTGTGGAGCCTCTGCTGGATGTCAGAGGAACTGCAGGGTTCAGTGTGTTTCATTTTTTTGGATGTTGCCGACTCATTAAACCCACAGACAGTATAAAACATAGACGTAGACCTGTGTTCTAACTGAAGGCCACCAGATGGCGATAGCTGCGGTTACAAAAGGACTGCAGAAGTCTACAGGAAAACAGCTTTATGACCTCTGACCTCTGACCACTTTCCTGCTGAGTTTATGGGCTCACTCACTGAACGACACATCTTAGTCACCCTGCGTTTCTAAATGGCTCTACAGGGTTTGGGGTGGTTTTAATTGATCATGTGATCACTCAGAACTGATCGACAACGTGAGGAAAGTTTTTTGTTCTAACCTCTCCGGCCGTCTTCTTCAGCTGGCTGCGCTGCTGCAGCAGAGACGACAGCGGGGCGCTGCCAGCAGCACAGGGACGCCTGCACACACAAAACAAACACACCCTCAGCATCCGCACACACAGATACTCTGAATTCAGCTCAGGTGCGTTCAGGTGAGTTACCTGATGGAGCTGCTCAGCAGTCCTTTGGTCAGACTGGTTTTCTCCAGCAGCTGAGTGTCTGCAAACAGAAAAGCAGATCAGAGGAACCTGCTCCAGGTTTCTACCTGATGAGGACCTGACCACAAAAAAACCCTAAAAAATTTTTTCATTTAGATATTTTTACTGTATTATTACTTAGTACTATTATTTTTCATAGTTAAATATGATGTACTTTTGTTGCACTTTTAAAATTTCATTGACTACAAGGCCAAACTCACCAAACTCTCTTTAACACCTTCTCTTTTCAAACGTGGCATTGTTTACTTGTTTACTTCCTTAATAATAAATATCTGCACCTTAAATTTTATCTTTTTTTTTTTTATTCTGTGTATGTAGCCTGATGATAAACCAGCAGCAGGCTGATTATCTGTCACACATGACTCACTGTGCAGAGGAAGTGAGGCGACCTGTGGTTTAGTTCTCGGACTCCTTCCTGTCCCAGAAAGTCAACAAAGTATGAAAGGAATTTACGGGCGAGTGTCGGAGAGTCAGAGAGGCTCAAAACACTCAGCAGAGGCTAACGATTCACCCCCATCATTTTACAGGAGCATCAACTGGATCATACTGGTGGGTTCTGGCTGGTGGGACAGGTTGAAAGTCTCTCAATCAAACTTCAGTCTGTCACACATTAGTTTTGTTTTCAGTTTTCACTTCAGAGCTGAAGAAATAAAATATATAAAACATCAAGTTTAGCTCATTATTTCCCTCTGAACCAAACTCAAACTTGTTGCCGTACTCAACAACAAATCTCAGCCTAGTTTTAAGAAATAGTTAAAAACACTGATTATTAAATGGGGTTTAGCTATAAAATGTCCTGTAGGTTCCAGCAGAGTCCTGGCCACATGAGGCCTGGAGAGGTTTCCGTCAGTCTCAGCTTTATGAACAGACTCAGTAAACTTGCATTTTAAAAATATCCTGCCTTCAGTGTGTGTTTTGCTCATGTTAATGTGTGTTGTGGAGGTGGGTTTTCCCAAAAAAAAAAAAAAGCAGAATTTCTCTCAAGAGAAAACATCAATTTTTGTTATGATTTCAGAAATCATTCTAAAAACTATAAAACTGACAGATTTTTGATGGACTATGGCTGAAGGAAATATCCTCATTATTAAAAAATAAATGATTTTAAAATCTTTGGACTGTGGGAGGAAGCCGGAGTACCCGGAGAGAACCCAAGCAGACACGGGGAGAACATGCAAACCCCACGCAGAAAGGCCCGGGACGTTCACACTGTGAGGCAGCAGCATTAACCACCACACCAGCCTGCTGCCATATGCAGTTACTGGGGTTTGGTTAAGTGGTGATTGTAAATTGCCCACAGGTGTGAGTGTGAACTGTGAGCTTGTCTGTGTCAGGCTGGCAACCTGTCCAGGGTGTACCCTGTCTCTGGTCCTATGGCACCTGGAATAGGCTCCAGCCCCCCCTTGAATTGTATAAGGAGAAGAAAATGGATGGATGGATTTTAAAGTTGGTTTTGGTAGTTACACTGTCCCTTCTTCACGAGCACGTTCCCTGATATAATTCCCATACTTCTAAATCAAACTCCAATAAAAATGTCAGGTTTTGCTGGTCTGACAGCTAAAATAACAAGATCTCAGTCTGTTTATGAGAAATATGCTTTGAAAAAATGAATGTAAAAAATGCAGTTTGTTTGATTTTTATGCTCTCGGGAGTTTCTGACTCATTTTGGGGTGTTTTGCCTCAGTCATACTCAGGGTGTCTCTGTTATCTGGATTCAGTAATCCTAACGCCTGCAGTCAAGATAAGCCGCCACATGAAGCTGGTTATTAACCCAGGGAAGGTTCACAGCATGAGTTACCATGGCGATGTACCCAGGTAAGAAGCGACCCACCTTGTAGTGCAGAAAACCTGCAGGTGTGTTTTCTCACGTAAGGTGGCAGACTGTCTGAACCAAACTCCATTCAAAAAACTTTGAGCTAATTGTGACTTTAGAGCTCACTCTGTGAAGCTTCATGTTAAAGACGGTAAATGTGGGAAAGCTAATTCTGTTTAAATATATTCAACTTTTACTGTCCTTTTAATGAAAGCCTGTTCCCGATTTACCCTGATTTACCCTGATTTCTCTTAACTCCATTCAGACTCTCTGTTTTTATGTAGTCGTTTCTCAGCGTACGCCTGTAGAGCTTCGCTGTACCTCTGAACAATGAATTAATAGTTTTTTTTAATGGAGTTCGGTGCAGCGTCAGCTGCTCTCAGACCGCCTGATTGCTTTAAAACACATAAAAGTTGTACTTGGTCGTCGTACAGAAGCGGATCAGGTCCTGGAACATGGTGTGCTGGCTCAGGTCTCGGTGCTTCAGCTCACGGACGATGTGCCCCTTCCAGGTCTCCGCAGACCTCCCGCCGTCTCCCGAAGCCGGGAGCCGGCCGCCCCGCGGCAACACTCCGGCAGAATCCGACATGACTTCGCGGGCGTTGGCTGTCACATCGACCATGATGCCGGTAGCCCGGGGAGCTTCATGCCGCCGGCAGACGCTCACAGGGCGGCCTGATGTTCCAGGCAGCTCCGCTCCGAAAGCGCTGCTCTTCTTACCGCCGCCATGTTGTTTACGACTAATGTTTATGTTTCTACTTCTTCTTCTGTGGTCTTTCTTTTGTTGTTGCCTTTTATTTTATTGGTTTTCACACTCTGGCTGTGGGCGGGGCGGAGGCACGGGCCAGTCACCGTGGCTCTCAGCCAATCATCGCCCGCTCTACGCTTCCTCTCGCGTCAGGAAAAACAAACGCACCCTGCTGGCCACGCCCCATCCAGACGACGTCATCAACCTAGTCTAATAACTTTTAAAAGCTTTCAAGAGCCCAGCTTCACTGTTTTTTTTTTTTTTATCTTTGTCTCTACAATGTGCTCCCAGCTCCTATTCTTTGATTTCATCTCACAGGTGTATGAAATCCAGCAGCTGCAGTGTGAAGGAAGGGTCGGATGGATCCACAGCTTTGGTTAGCCACAAATCGAAAAATTCAATTCAGTTTTATTAATATAGCGCCAAATCCCAACAAACAGTCGCCTCAAGGTGTTTTATACTACAAGGTAAAGACCCTACAATAATTACAGAGAAAACCCAACAATCAAAACAACCCCCAATGAGCAAGCGTGGGGAGGGGCAGAAATCTGCTGCAACTGGTTGGGGGTGAGCGGGAGCTGGATGGCACAAAATCTCCTTCAGTTAAATATTGCTCCTCATATGCTGCCATGAAGCCAGCTGGTGTTCTCCAGGCTGGATCTCAGCAGGCTTCTTCCTTCTGGTATGAATGAAAGGTCACTCTCTGACCTCCAGCTGGTTCAAAGTTCAACAGCTTGACTTCGTACTGGATTTAGCAGAACACCTCATGAGCCGCCTGCATGTTCTACAAGTGATTTTAAGGTTTTCTGCTCTTTTGCAGCAGACCTCAGTGTGCTGAGCCTTCCCGCTCTCAGGGGTTTCCATCTGGATCGTTCCAGAGCCGAGGCCTGATCAGGACCACCGCCGAGGGTTTGGCGCGACCTGCCAGAGGAAAATCTGACTTGTTTCAAACATGGTCTAAAACAGTGGTTCTTAAATCCAGGCCTCGTGGCCCAGTGTCCTGCAGGTTTTAGATGTGTCTCTGCTTCAACACACCTGAGTCAAATATAGAAGTCATTAGCAGGACTCTGGAGAAATTGACTGCATACTGAGGAGGTCATTCAGCCATTTGATTCAGGTGTGTTGGATCGGGGACACATCTAAAACCTGCAGGACACCAGACCTCGAGAACCACAAGTCTACACATTTTAATAAACTTTTTATGTGATGTCATCGTTCTTCACGTCCTCTACTTGTGTTTGTTTAATGGTAATTTCTCTTTTTCTGATTTTACTTGTCTGTCAGAGCTCCGTTTGTAAAAGGTTCTGTAAAAATGAAGGTTTGTTTCTGGTGTGTGTTGTGCAGGTTTTAAACAGTGAACACAGATTTTTTTTCCATTAAAACAAAAGTGACCACAGTAAATATAAACACTGCATTTATTAAAAAACATAAACTACAGTTTATTTACAGGCACTGACTGTGATTAAAACTCAGACACAGACAGACATAAGGTGCACACAGTTTAATACTGTTTAAAATCAGCCCGCCCCCACCCGGCCTTCACACGCGCTTCATTTTCTCCTCCACCATCTGCAGCAGCAGCTCCGAGTATTTCTCCAGCAGAGACGCTGTTCTGGTGTCCTCCAGCTGACCACAGGGGGCGCCGCCGTCGTCCGACTCCTGCAGCACTGCCCGCAGATCAGAGTTAACGATGCCAAACGCCTCCCGCATGGCTGACGACGCCTGAAGGCACCGCTCCGAAGCTCCGAGAGAAGCTCCGAGCTGCAGCACGCAAAACGGAATTAACAGGAGTCCGAAACGTGAATACGAAAAACATTTAACAGGACAAAGTTAGAGGAAATTTTTATGAATAAGTATAAAGCATAAAAAGGGAAAAAAAACAAAAAAAAAAAAAAAACACAAAATTATTTGAAAAAAAAAAAAAAAAAATCAGAGACGCAAAATGTAAAAGAAAAGTTAAAATTGTTAATTTACACAAAAAAAAAAAACTGTAAAAAGAGAATTAAAATCTAAAAAGAACAAATAAACATCTGAGTGATCCTTAAAAATACAGATTTTATTTCTTTAATATTTTATCAAATCAAATATTTTTAGAAAAACAATGAAACCTTTAAAGAAAACCTTTTAATAAAAAAAGTAAAAAATAATTTGGACCAACTTCAGTACTGATTTAAAAAAAAAAAAAACCTGCTGAGAGAGAAGAGAGGAAACAATTTCAGTCATTTAAAAAAAAAGTGGTTACTGAACCTTCTGGTAAAGATGGACGGCTCGTCTCGTCGTCTCTCTCAGCTCAGCAGCGACCTGCAGACACTGCAGACTGACCGACTCTTCATCTTCATCTCCTGAACCTGCACACAAACGTTTGCTCTCTCAGTCTGAAGCACAAACATGGAGGTCGTCCCAGCGTCTGAGCAGTGAAGCTAACGAGGAAGTGCCTTCAACCTGCATTCTTCCTAACAGTCAGCAGGGGGTGATGGCTATAGTACAGACAGACTCCTGATCTGACAGAAGTCTGGGAGAAAACCTTCTGACCTCTGATGTGTTTATGGCTCAGACGCTCATTTGGGGTTTATTTGGTGAGTTTTGGTCACTCTCTTTGTGAGGCATATGCAGTGCATGCTTGTTTTTTCAGAAACCAACAGGCGACATGACACCTACGGCCATTTGAACACAGTCTGTGGTCCTTAGAGGGCCCTACACAAGGATCTGAGCAGCATCTTCTTCATCAGAACTTTATAGGAAGGGTGTCTCAACTCAGGGGCTGCATCCTTCAGTGGTAAAGGCCGGAAGTGAGCAGCCGTTAAATGGGATGATCTATTCTTCATATCACCGGCTATTCCTGCCCTTACCTCAACGCAGCTCCTGTCGCCTAGCAACCGTGACAGCGTGCAGAAAAGAAAAATGGAGCCCAAACTTCTGCTTTTATTGGGTTAGTTAAGACCAGCTTAATTCAAAATAAGCTGTTAAATCAAGGACTCACAGCACTTCAGTGAGACATTCAAGTTAAATAAAACTATCCAGTTATGAAGCTTAACTTTAATCTCGGGGTGCCGAGAGTCAGGCGTTCTCTCCGGGTCTAGATAGCCTCGACTGACATCTGGGGAGGCGAGCTGGCTGTTAGAGCAGCAATGAAGCGATTCGTTGAAAAAAGAAAAAAAAAAAAAAAAAATCGAGCAGATGTTTGAGGTTTACACATCTACATTCTCGCTTAAAAACATCTTAAAGTTTATCATCATATTTCAAACTCTTTGGCCACTCTTTGATAAGGTAGACCACACAGGATAGATCTGATGAGTCCTTCAAATCCAGGACAAGCACTGGGACAGCCTTCTTCACCAGCCTGTGACATAATCGGCCTTAAAATGCAGCCTTCAAAGGATGCAGCCCCTGAATTGGGACACACCCAAAGTTACCTGTGAGAGGGGGGTGGAGCCTTTCTGAGAGAGGGGAGGAGGAGGTGGTGGGTGGAGCAGAGAACAGCAAATCAGCTGCCGGAGAAACATCTGGAACTGAAACCAGAAAAAGACAAAGCGATCAGAAGAGCAGCGGTCGTACAAGTTGAAGGTCCAATTGAATGTAAGAACCCAAATATACTTAAAAAATAATAAAATTATATAAGAATGTGTCAATTTAGGTGAAAAAGGACAAAATGCTACAAATATTCAAGTCAAAATATCACAAAGAAAGTAATAAATAAGGTGTAGGGTTAAATTTTTAAAAATATTTTTTGTTAAAGTTATAGTATGATAAGAAAATACAGCTGTGGTCAGAAGTTTCCATCCACTCATTATGGGCATGAATGTCAGGGTATAGAACCGTTCTTTATCCAGGGTGCAATGACTGTCCATCTTTAATGACTTTAAAAACAAAAACTGACAGATTGGGGCTGCGGCTGCACCGGGTCATCGTGGTGAAGAGAGGAGTGGAGGGGGGTGGCCGGGTGTCGGACGACGGCTTGCTGCTGCTAATAGCCGTGCCCGCTTGCTAATTGTGGTGATAGCAAACCGGTGCAATTCTCAGCTCAGTGCAGCACCGGGAGATGAACCCTGTTACAGTACAGTATGTAACATAATGTTCTCAATAGGGTCATTCCATATGAACTCAACCAATGTGTCCCTGGGTCACCATCTCAGATTTGAGTGAAAATGATTATGAAAGTACCTCTATGTGTATAATGAACACATGCAAAATTATAGGTCTCAGCTCCAGGGTTTCTGAGATATGGCCCTCCAAACATTGGGTGCCGTGCCCTATATTTGACCTCGTGAATCATGATTTTCAATTTTCTAATATTTGAACAAGCAATTCAAAGGTTCTACTTGTTTTCTCATCTCCTTCTTTGTTTCATAATCATTTGAAATATAGGCATTTTTTTTTTTTTAACCAAAAGCGCCCACTATTATCTCTCTTTTTCTAGCGTAATTCAAAGACTCTGATCCATACATTTCCAGATATTGCTATTAACAGAACTGCATCGCTCACATTAAATGTTGAATCATCTTCTAGCTAGGCATTTTGTGATAGCATCAGCTGTTATTGGCATTGAATCATCATTCACTGGTAGAAACAAAGGGTGCTCATTTAGCAAAATTGATGTAGATTCAGCATGGCCTCCAACAGGCACGACAGGAGCAAAATATGGCTCTCCTTAGATGAAGATTGTGATTTAAATAAAAAAAAAAAAAAAAAAAAACACTGTACAAAAACAGGACGTATTGTAAAAAAGCAGTTGCAGGCAGGAGACAGACAACTACTGAACTGGCGGTATGGCTTCTCCTTGGATGAAGATGATGAAGTATGTTTTCATCACGAAACCAAGATTTTTTATTTAACATTTTTTTTTGTCAAAAACACCTTTTTCTAAGAGGATGATTCAACATTATATGAAATGTGATGTAATTCTGTTTCTTTAGCAATGTCTGAAAATGATGTATGGGTGAGAATCTGAATTATGCTGGAAAAAGAGATAATATAGGTGCTTTTGGTTAAGAAAAGGAAAAAAAAAACCCACCTATATTTCAAATGATTATAAAACAAAGAAGGAGATGAGAAAACAAGTAGACCTTTTGAGGAAATGTAGTTAAGATATGTAAAATGATGTTGACAAGTGCTATTACCTTGTGCAATTGCCCAGGTGCCCAACCGGACAGGCAAAAAAAGTCTTTTTTTTTTTCACCCAGAACCCTTTTCTGAGTCCCTTAATTCCAATTTTATGCTTTCTACAGAGCTAATCTTCCCCAAACACACACACCTGTCCTGAAATAATAGGAATATGGCATTAAGTGGTCTCAGAGAGATCCTGGCATCATGGGAGGACTTTGAAATCTGAAGTTTGTATTTTCGCCTGTAAAAATATTGTTTTTAAGGGGATAATAACCTGAGAAAGAGAGAAGATACAACATTTATGATGCCAGATTCTGAAAGTATGGGCCAAAATTACCCAGGACACCAATTTTCAGGCTAAGCATATTATTTGTGTGGGAGATATTGCCTGTTGAAATATTAGACAATTTCAAAATCATGATTCATGAGGTCAAATATAGGGCACGGCACCCAAAGTTTGGAGGGCCATATCTCAGAAACTCTTTGGAGCTGGGGCCTATAATTTTGCATGTGTTCATTATACACATAGAAGTATTTTCAAAATAATTTTCACTCAAATCTGAGATGGTGACTCGGGAAGGATTTTGGCTTTTTGGTTGCGTTCATATGGAATGACCCAATAGTGTACGTGGATGACGATGAAGATCATGTGTGTGAGAGAGGGCTGCAGTGGTACCTGGATCAGTCCCCATTCTTGTCTCTGACAGTCTTGGACCATCCTTCTGCATGGAGGAAGCGCAGGTGATGACATCACAGGTAGTGGGTGTGACCACAGGGGTCTGGATTATGGTGTCCTCTGTGCTGGTGACACTAAACCTGTCGACTCTGACCTGTGACACCACCCGAGTGGGCGTCGTCCACTCCTGCAGGCTGACAAAGGGAACAAGCTAAATTTTGCTTTCCTAACCAGCACAGCTAAAACCACCCACTGCATTTATTTATATTTGGTTTTTCCTGTTGTAGAGGCAGCCAGAGAGTCCGATAATTCCCATTTTTACCAGTATGAAATGTCCAGATTTAAAAAACACTTTATATTCAGCTGACTTATAGCTTCAAAAGTAGCTCTGAATAACTCAGTTTATACTGTGAATATATATATTTATCATAATATAAAACATACACTCTGAACACTTTACTAGGTACACCCTACTAGCACCAGGTTGGACCCCCGTTTGCCTTTCAGAGCCAATTCTTTGTGGCAGATTCAACAAGGTTCTGGAAACGTTCCTCAGAGATTTTGGTCCATGTTGACATGACAGCATCAAACAGCTGCTGCAGATTTGTCAGTTGCATCCATGATGAGAATCTCCCGTTCCACCACATCCCAAAGGTGCTCTTGGATTGAGGTCTGGTGACTGTGGGGGCCATTTGAGTCCAGTGAACTCATTTGTCATGTTCAAGAAACCAGTTTCAGATTATCTGAGCTTTGAGACACGGTGTGTTATCCTGCTGGAAGCAGCCATCAGAAGACGCCACACTGTGGTCATAAAGGGAAGGACATAGTCAGCAACAACACTCAGGTAGGCTGTCGAGTTTAAAATGATGGTCAGCTGGCACAAAGGGACCCAAAGAAAATATCCCCAACACCATAACACCACCAGCAGCCTGAACTGTTGATTAAGTCAGGATGGATCCATGCATGCATGCTCTTTATGCCAAATTCTGACTCTACCATCGTGAAGCTGCAGCAGAAATCACGACTCATCAGATCAGGAAACGTTTTCCTGATCTTCTGTTGTCCAGCGTTGGTGAGCCTGTGAGAACTAGTTTCCTGTTCTCAGCTGACAGGAGTGGAGCCCAGTGTCATCTTCTGCTGCTCTAGCTCACCCGTTTCAGGGCTTGATGTACACACAGAGACGCTCATCTGCACACCCAGGTTGTAACGAGTGATTGAGTTGCTGCTGTCTTCCTATGAGCTTGACACGGAAAGATACTTTAAGCTATTCCAGCTGTTGAACAGTAGCTTCCACAGCTGGCTGCTAAACAGATCTGACTACAACTTTTTGAAACTTTTTATGATGTGGTAATAACAGATGCTCTACACAAAAAGTGTTTTGACCTCTTCAGACTTTCTCCTGTTTGAGTCCTCCACTCTGCTTTAATGCTTGTATTCATTTTAAAAATGAATCACTTCTCACAGGACTATGTTTGTTAATCTTGCTCAATAAAAACTGTTCAGAATAAAACAGAAAAGACTAATTGCACTACGGGAGTTCAGATTTTACCTGCTGGTTTGGTCCTGATGGTTGTCAGGTTTGCCATCCTGACCAGGAGACTGCAGGGTGGCTGCTGCAGGCTGGTAATCTGCTAAGGAGACGAGGTTCTCTTTGTTCTCCTCCAGCATGGACATGGAGGAGGGTAAGGTGGCAACTGCATCCCGGCTCACTTTGGCCCTGGAGCTGGCTGTGGTTCCCAGGTATCCGAGCCGAGGTGCTGGCTGCTGTTCTGCAGACTCCTCGCTGCTGCTGTTTTGGGCTGCAATGGTCCTGGAGGTCACATCTGATGGTTAAGAGGAAGGCAGAATGTCAGCGACCTTTAAATGGAGGAAGTTGTGTCCATGAGTTCCATTCCCATAGGGTAATTTCAATTCCACAAACCTGCAGATTATTGATAAGGACAATTACAGGCCTCGAGTATAACCTCATGTGAACAGACTGTCAGTGACCTTTGACACCTCCAACATTACCACCACCACAATCATGTTTTACCACAGAAAGATGACACACAAACACCCGGGTGCCCACAGTAAAGTGCAGACACACCTCCTAACGTCCTTCTGCACAGGACAACCAGCGCAGTGTTTCTTCTGCGTGGTGCGCGGCGGCGTTGGGGCTGATGGGAAATTGCACAGGAAGCTCTTCTATGAAGGACTGATTGGTGACAGTTCACTGTGAGCACAAAAACATACTGTGGTTGCACTGCAGTGACTTTTTAAAACTGTTTAAAGGAAAATCCAGTATTTTGTGGGGTCCCTCAGGGAGGTGTCCTGAAGCCACTGTTTTTAAATGTAGAATCAAAAGAAGTGTCAGAGTTGCAGTTTTTAGCCGTGTGAGTGAGCTTCCTCTTTTGACCCACAAGTCAGTTAACTTTCTGTTCACTTCACCCTCATTTATTTGATAAGAATCACCTATAAAGTAATGACACTGAACTGCAGTGACAATCAGTTTCCAGCAGCGCTTTCAGTCACCATCTTAATTACTAACACAGGGCTTTCAAATTATGCCGGCGGCAGGCGCATTTTCCACCAACTCCACCACTCTGCACTGTCTACTTTTTAATTTTCCTAAAAAAAACTTTTTTGGTATGCCCCCCCTGCTACTCCAAAACAATTTGAAAGCCCTGCAAACATGACTAAATATCATCCAGTTATTACATCTGAGTTTTACTCCCTCTAGTTCAGTCATTCCCAGTGTGGGCCGCAGCCCCCAGGTCAGCCATGCTGCAGTTTGGCCCTTAAAACATCATTTACAACATACAAAAATCATTTAAAAAAAAGTAGCTTTCTGTCACCTTAGCTTTTAAAATTGAAACGTTATTCTTTTTTTGGCAAATTTTTGATCCTGAACTCATCTTACATTCTCTGTGCATGTCTGCTGTAGGTTTATAAAGGACTGGATTCAGGACTGCAGAAACATCTGTGGCCCAACATGCCGAATGAAAGGGCAATCACAGCAGAGCTGCAAACAAAAGAAGGTTCAAAGAATATCAGCGTCAAACACGCAGACTTAACCTGATCTAAACTCACTTCCTGCTCAACCACAAACCCACGAAGTAGAAGTTGTACCAGCCGAGATTCTGCCTGGGACCAAAGTACGAGCCTTCAGACAGGATTCAGGTGAGAAAACAAGTGCAAACCAGTATGAGACGGGCTTATGTGGTATCACTGGACGGAGGAGGAGGAGGAGAACTAAACTATATGATGATGAACTCAGGTCATGTACTGCAGTGGCATGAAAACACCACCAGAGGGCGGTCTCTCCCAGCAGCTGGCAGTGAGCCGGGCCCTGTTCCACAAAACAGGTTTAGTGAAAACTGAGTTTGTTAACCTGAGATGAGGGAGAGTCTGGGTCAGTTACCATGGTAATAAACTGATCCTCCCCTCTTGTACCTGAATCAGGTGACTGTTTCTTTTCTTGAGTCACAATCCCAGCGTACAGCAGAGCATTAATCTGCACACGTTTGCCTTTACAAACATCATACCATTTACATGTGAGCTCATTGTTTATTATATTTAATCAATCTGTCATCAATTTACACTAAAGGTAATTAAGACACACCAGGGAACAGCTAAAGCTAACTGGGGAAAGTAAAACTGAAGATTAGACACAGGACAAACTAAAACAGGAAATAGACGCGAACATCACGGACGGAGACTTCATAACACACGGGTAACAACAGGGAGGCACGAAAGACTGAAAGAAGGAGCCCAACAACCTATCTGACCTATCCATGAACGGATGCTGGGGGTCAAGTCAGGCCTCATCAACCCTGGCCGGGTCACCTGGGTGAGGGTGTCAGATGTTGCGAAGCCTGAAACACTCGATGAACCCCAGATTACATCGCTGACAATGTGACCCCGGGCCTCCTAATATCTGCAGTTTCTCCCTGTCAGGTTACAGCTGCATCATAATTATAAAACAAACAAAACAATCAAATATAGTTGAACAACTGAATGATTAACATCATATTTCTTCATCTCCTGGATTAAAATGGAGGCTCTGCTCTTTAATTGCCCCTTGCCATGGTGAATCCTGAATTAGAGCTCCATTCTTTCGTCACTCACACAGGTGAACATACTCAGAGTCGACTGAACTCAGATCAGTTTTTCTGTAAACAAAAACTGAGCAGCAACCAACGCCTAAACGGTTTGGGACTAAAATGAGGACAGTGAGTGTCGTTTGCGTCGATGATAAATGTGAATATTTTCTTGACTTATTGACCCCAAAGTGTTTTTTTTCTCAGACCAAAGTCCAAACATGTTTCATGTTTACATGAACAAAAGACTTAAAAACATTTTACATTTTTGTAAAGGGGTGGGGGGGTTAAACACTCGCCATGTTATCACAGCCAAAACAGTTCATCATCTTCAGACACTTTACGAGCACCTTCAGACCGACCAGCTGTTACAGCTTTTTCATTCTTTCAGAAAACTCACCTTCTCCCGCTCTGCCGTCGTTTTCTCTCTGAGTGGGTCCGGCTGAGGAGACGCCGCTGCTCGACTCCGAGTTCACCTGAAAAATGAGTTTACTCTTTATCGGAAACTTTACAAACTTCAGACATGCATGTTTACAGGTGAACTGTGACAGGTTGTGTCCACAGGATCGCTCACTTCAACAGCTCCCAGTCATTACCTACATAGTCAGCAGTGCAAAGCATTCTGGGAGCATTGTGCTGGACGTAGTCCCGCAGGAACAGACTGCTTTATGCTAATCAGGGCAACTACACGGCTTACTTCAACTCAAAAGCTTTAAAAATTCATTTGTTGTCATAACTTAAGAGAAACATTTCAAATCTGGCCACCATGAGGGAAGGAGGTGCCATCCCGTCCCTGTGGACACGCCCCAAACATCTCAGGTGTGTTTGTTTACCGATGTGCTGCTGATGCTGCTCTCCTCCAAGATCCTGGTTGGGATAGAGACAGGAGGCGGAGCTCGGCTCGCCCTAAAAACAGCAGGAACAAACCACAGACTGTATATTAAAGACAGACGTATGCATTGTGAAGTCATGTTGGAGCCAGAAGTGACCGTATCTGGACAAGAGGGTAGAGCGCCATGTTACAACCACAGAGTGACCCTGCAGGTCAAAGGTCACAGCTTTACTCAGGATTGTGGGTAAGCTGACCTGATTCTGTCCTGGAAGCGGGACAGGAAGCGAGTGGAGATGCTGAGTCGGGGGTTCAGGAAGTTTTTTTCGTCCAGAGGTTGCAGAGTCCTCAGGTCTGTGTCAAACTTTTCTGGAAGGTCAAAGGTCACATTAACAGTTCAGTGTGAGGAGACAGCAGTGCAACCGCCAGAGGATCACGCCGATGAGCAGTTTTGTTTTTACCTTCGCTCAGACTGGAGGCCAGAGTTTCAAAGTGGTTCTTCAGAGAGTTTCTGTCCTCGTCGTCCTCCAAACCCAAACTGCCCACAGAGCTGCCCTGACTCAGCGAGTCGGTGTCTGAAACAGAGCGCACGGGGTTCACGTTTATGTCGCTCGGTGCAAAAAGACGGCATCTGCTGGAAAATGTCATCACTCACAAACGTCTGCAAATGTATCTGCGGCTTTTATTTTGAAAGTATGACAAAAGCTCCAATCATCCTGATACCTTCTGATGACTAATACTTTAAAGCATCTCTAAAACTAAGAGGCTTTCATTTTTGAAAAGCTAGCATCTGAGGAATCTGATAATCTTGCATAACGAAGTGGGAACTTTGTTTTTAAAATGTAAATCTGATATTGTTCTGGTTATCCTGATAACTGTAGGCTTTTATTTTGAATTCTGACCTATGCAGGAATGAGTTTTGTTGTTTTTAAGCTTCCTGTAAAGCAGGAGTGATGCAGACATGTTTTTTTTAACAATTAAACTCTGACCAGGGTCGTGCTGTTGCTCCAGACTTCCTACAGATCCCTCAGAACAGGCAGAGTCTGGACTCATCTGTGTGTTCCACACAGGCTCCACCCCCTGACCCCTGACCTCCAGCTGGCTCAGAGACTGCTGTGGATCAGTAACACCCTCCACCTCGAACTCGCTGAAGACAAAAAAAGAACAACTGTGAAGCCTTCCTCCATCTGGCAGACATGAAAACAGCATCATCATCACGTGTGACCCTCACCTGTCGGCGGTGGCGGTGGTGTTGCTGGGGTACAGGATGTAGGTGTTCTGTACTCCACCCTCAGTCTGCAGCACCTGAACATCACAGTCAGTCAGACTTTGCTCACCACCTCATCTACTGGTTACTCAAGCCCAGAACTTGAAGCTCCGAGCTTTGAACGTCTCTGTTCTTGCTTTTTTGAAACCAGGCACGATAAACGAGGGGGCACAGGTTAGCCCCGCCCTAAATCGTCCCCTGCTTCCTGCTCCTTTGTGATTCTAACAGGACCCTGATTTCCAAACTGAACATCATGTTTATTAAGTCAGACCTGAAAGCAGCCAATGAGACTATAAACTCATCAGGAAAGAGTTCACTGAGCTCTGAGATCAGGTGAGCAGGCTCATCTTCTCAAACTTATTTTTACTGCATTTTTCAGACCCTGAAGCTGCATCCATCATTTTTATTCATAAGGATGAGCCCATGTATACTTGAATTAATTTCCTTCATTCGGTGTAACCGAGAAAAACAGGATAAGGCCTGTTATATGTTATGTTGTGTTATAAGTACATAAATAATCAATATTAAAATGAATTGATCTGTTTATATTTCGTGCATTTGAAATACAAATAAAACAAAGTGCACAGACATACTGGTGAAGTGGGAGTGTCTGTTTCTCACCTTCTCCTCATCCTCTCCTTCTTCTTCCTCCTCCTCCTCTTCCTCCTCTTCCAGCAGACACTCCAGACTCTGAGGGTGGAAATGCTCGTCTTCCTCTTCCTCCTCGCAGTTCTTGTTGGGACTTGGAGAGAAGCTGGAGCAGATGGTCACAGGGTTCAGCTGCTCCGCCCATCGACTGCGCACTTGACGAGGCTCACCCTCTGGTTGGACGGTGGAGGAGGCTCCGCCCTCCCCTTGCTGAACAAACACACACACACACACACACACACACACACACACACACACACACACACACACACACACACACACACACACACACGGCGGATGGAAATCAGTCTACAGAACGATTGATCAGGGAGCCGTTCATGATTTATGGGGTAAAGAGAGCAGAGGACTGACCAGCTTTTTGAACCACTGGGGGAGTTTCCCGTTGGTCTGCAGCAGCGGAGCATCTGAAAAATAAAAACACGACTCATTAAGTCTCCAATTCAACGAAGAAAAAAAAAAAAAAAAGACTCGGAAAGCTCAGAAGCATCTTCCTGATGAGGTGAAATGTGAGTTTTGGACTATTTTGACAGCACCCGTCAGTTTTAATGTGGGCGATTTACAGAAACTTTCAAAACTTTGACCCTAATGTTTCCTCCGTACGTTGGCCGGGCTCAGCCTAACCTCTGAAACACGCCGGGCACAGCTGGAGCTGATCCCACTACACTGAATACAGCCGTGATTCAGCTGGATGCACCACATCATGTTTCTGAAGCAGCTCATCCTAAAAGGTTCTTCTTAATGGAAGTAAAGCTGCACAGAGGAAGTCAGACACATGAACGGCACAGAGAACCAAAACTACTGTCTCTAATAAAGGCCACAGTGCACAGTCGGCTCCTGAAACATGGAGATTTAGTAATTTAAAGAAAACACACACACCTTCCTGTACACCTGATGGACGGGCTTGCTACTTCCTGCTGTGAGTCATATCTGAGTCGTTCAACATTTCTTTATGAAGCCTGCCAAGACGTCTGTCACCAGCAGCTGTGTGAGGTCTGTCCTCTATAAGGCTGCTGTCAACACAGACTGAATGCTGAAAATCTTCAGACACAGACCTTCCTTTTCTTCTGTCCCTGACTGAAGGAGTCACTGAGCCCGACAGGATTTATCCACCTTAAAAACTCTGGACGGACTTTTCAGCCTCCGTGTGGAATTCTGCAACACGGCTATTAGAAACCATCATGAAAGAGCGGCCGGTGACCCGTCCACTCTGTTTTACTCTGATGCTCATGTGTGCATTTCTGATGAGGTTAAATTGCACACTGAGCGCTGTGCCGCTGGATTTAGCCGCACATAGTTTTAATGTTTTGTTTTCACTCAAAAAATGAGCTCAGTGGGCAGCAGACGTAGGTCACCTGGACAGACTGTAGTTGTTTACAGCCTCTGGAGGTGCTGCTGTTAGTCTGTTGTGTTGAGCACTGATCATTAGAACTGCTTTAAACTTTAAGTATGAGCAGCATCTCGGTGTTCAGCCTGCAGGAACTTAAGGACACATTAAACACGCTTTTTAAATTCATTGTGTTTCTGCTGGTAAACTCTTTTAGATTAAACATGTAAATCCTGCATCTGTTTGATACAGTTTTGTGTAAAATCTGATAATTTTGGGTTATTATCTCACTTGTTTCCTTAAAAGCTCACCCGTCACCACCACCATGCCTTTTCTTTTTTAAGCCTGTGATTTGGTTTGTGTGACATAAGGACTCGTTTTTAATTATAAAAAGATAAACTGAGTGTTTCCGGTGTGATTTGAAGCCAGTGAAGAGGGAGCAAAACAGACGCACAGCTAGTGAAAGATGGGATGAGCTGCTCAGGTTTTGGGGGAGTGTGGCGTGAAGCCTCCTAGCTGCCTCCCACTGGAGGTTTTGGGGGCATGTGCAGCCTGAAGGAGACCCAAAACTCCCAGAGGGATTAGACAGCTCAATATCCTACAAGAGGAACTGGAAAATGTCGGCATACGGATGGATAGCTGGGAATACCTGGTGTAGCCTGATGGCGTACCTCAGGTGACGGACGGATTGCCCTTTAAAGTGAACCTGTGTGTGTTTTTTTTTTCTGAATTAATTACTGAACAAGACTTTTGGCCATTTCTCACAACCCTAAATAAAAACTCATCAGGAATCATCTGATCATTGTGGGATTTGAACTCAATCTTGGACCTTTTTTTTTCTTTAAACTTCATTTTTAATTTCAGGTTGTTGGGTTTTGAATCATGTCTTTAACCTCTCTTAGTTAACATTTAACCCGCCCCAGATCTCCTCCTCACCAGGAGACGGGTCCAGCCTGCACGGAGTCCTGAGTGCAGACTCTTCCTCCTCCTCTTCCTCCATCTGGGGCAGTTGAGAGGAGGGCACTGTGATGAAGGTCTCCCTCCTGAAAACACAATAAAGCAGGCTGTAAATTAAACCTGACATCTACTGCGCCTTCTGCAGTGACCAACAGCGTCTCACCCACCTGATGTCTGGCTTTTTGTGGGTTTCAGTTGCGGCGGTCAGCCTGAGGCCCCGCCTCTTCCTCATGATGCTGGTCATCTGAGAGTCCAGCCGCCACACAAACACACAGCTACACAAACAAACAGTCGGTAAAAAGGCTTTCTGTGCACATCAGTCTGACTAATGTCTCTTCACTCACCTGTCTCCTGACACCGTGATCAGGTGTCTGCAGTCCTGACTGAACCTCATACAGGTGACGAGCTCTGAGGGCACAAACGCAGCAGAGAGACGTTTACCTGACTGATGTCCAAACTCAACCTGAGAATCCTGAAGGAATTTAAGACTCTAAAGAGACAGACGTATGATTATCAGAAAAAGATTTACTCACCTGAATGTCCGAACAGGGTGGAGACACACTCTCCTGACTCGTAGTCAAAGATGGTGATGTTTTTATCAGAGCAGCTCGTGGCGAAGAAAGACCCCGATGGATCCATCTGAACCTGCAGGTCAGATTACGACTGCATTATTTCAGTTGCTTTGATGAGACAGACGAATAACCCAATAATCAATAACTCCGCCCCCTCACCTTCAAGAGGGCTCCTTCATCACTGGACGAGCCTTTTAAACACTTCCTCAGCTTTCCCGTTTCCACGTTGTAAACCCTGAACACACACACACACACACACACACACACACACACACACACACACACACACACACACACACACACACACACACACACACACACACAAATGGAAACAAATGACTCCATCGAGCATGAGTGGAGCGTTGGCTAGGACTGCAAATACTGATGTGGTTACATCACAGGGAGAAAACGTTTTTCTATTTTATGATGTGATGATATCCTGAAGAGTTACTTTAGTTATTGTTAAACTGAAGCATCCAGCAGTTACTAGACTACTTTTTTACTGCTGCACTTTGTTTCAATCGACTCACACTTTGAATTAGGCAGCATGTCATCAACCACAGCAGCTCACTGGAAAAGGATGGACAAATGCTGCTGGACATTTTACAGAGCTGCCGTTTTCAAGTATTCTCAAAGTCCCATTCTGACCACTTACTCACTGTCCCCGTGTGTCATGGCAGACAGCTGCCTGGCTCTGTTGAAGGTCTTCCTGTTAAAGGGAGCTCTTCCTCCCCACTGTTGCCAAGTGCTGCTCATCCAGGAGTCAAATGATTGATTTGGTTTTCCCTCTAAAATCGCAGTCTTTACATTACAGTATTAAGAGCCTTCAGGCAACTTATTGTGCATTTTGCTATACAAATAAGATTAAACTGAATGTGCTGTCTTAAAGGAGCAGCCTTCACTCACTGCCTGCCCTATTTATCAGATTTGCTTCCCTGCAATAACAGCACATAACGGGACTTCCAGAGAGAGAACTAAGAAATGCAGCTGTGCTGAAAACGGTCCAGAGGTGCAGGACCTCATTAAAGGGAGAAATCAACCAAATTTATCAGGAAATGGGTTTTTTTTGTTGTTTTTAAACAATCAGATCTGCACAGATCACTGTTCATATTTTTAACCTAACCCCTGAGGTAACTGCTGCCGGGCCTAAGCATCTGGGACTTTATCTTTTTGCCATTTTACACACATTAAAAAAAAAAAAAAATTGATAAACATTAAAGTCATGAAATGCAATAAAGAACCAGGTAAATGTTAGAAATGAACAATGTTCCCTGTTCAGCTGAAATTTCTCCACAGATCATTCTTTAAGGATGTCATTAGTGATGTGGTCCTCATACACTGCAGAATGGGTCTCATTATGCTGTGTGTGCATAGATGCATCGCTGTTCTGTGAGTGGCTCTAAATGAGCTTTAGAGTCTTAAATGAGTGGAGCTGCAGGGGTTAACGAACCCCGATTACCTGCATTTAAAAACATGTTTCTAGCTGCTGTGGTTTGATTAGACTCAGACTTTTTTTTTCTCTTCACCTGACGTTTCGGTCCTGACAGGCGATGGCGACGTGAGTCCTGGACGAGTCCAGGTCCATGTCGTACAGAGTTGTCTTCTCCACCACGTGGCGACTCCTCGAGAACTGCAAACCCTCCGAAGTCTGGAAAACAACCAACATAACAACACGATCATCCCGACACAGGGAATCATGGGAAATAGAGACAACCTCACCCACCAGAAGATGAGCAAAGATAGTCAAGAATTTAACCAAGAGATTTTACACTCTCCATAAAACAGACCTGCTCAGCTGTCTGGAAGTAGATGCTCTTGTCGGCTCCACAGCTAACAATTCGAATCTCCGGGCTCTCACCTGCAACACAGGTAACAAGAAATAACACCATGAAAACACCAGCATACAGGTGTGTTTGAGATGAAGGGTGGTGTCGGAGAGCTGTACCCTGTCGGCGGAGCTGAGGTACCTGTGAACTTGACGGCGGTGATGGAGGCAGAGTGGTCGTTCAGGGTTTGTTCCAAGCTGTAGTTCTTCTCCAGGTTGAAGATGTGGATCAGTCGGTCCCTGCTGGCCGACGCCAACAGCTTCACACCTGAAAACCCACAAATCACATCGTCATTTAGGAGCCACACTGGAAACAAACCATAAGACCTTATCAGAGCCTGTTTGTGAAGAATCATGGAGACACAAAGTTAGTTCACTTAGTCACATGATCGATCACCCACAATGTGGGAGCCACAAGAACATCGTTTCCTTACCCTGTCAGCACCTGTCAGACTGCCTACAGGAAACGTAGGCAGTCATTTACAGGTTTGCAGGACTACATGGCCGACGGCTCTCTACCAAAACACTCTGGAAAAACTGCACATAGAAAATCTCCGGTCTCACTGGGCTACCAGGAGCCCTGACATGACTGCCTTTCACTATCAGGCCTGTTTGCACTGGTGTCGGCAGCATGTGCATTAAAACATGTGAAGGAACACTATGCTGAACCGATATGGTAACAGCTTTTGGTGGAGACAGTGTCGTGGTGTGGGGCGGCATCCATCACTGGAAAAACCAGGCTTGTCATCATTGAAGGTAATCTCAATGCAGAGAGATATCAAGATAACATTTGGCAACCAGTAGGGATGGGAATTGATAAGAATTTAGCGATTCCGATTCCATTATCGATATCACTTATCGATTCCTACTTGATTCTCTTATTGATTCTCATTGGGTTAGTGAATAAAATGTTCCACAAATGGGTTGGTTTGATTTAACTCTTTTTAATGTAAAGTAGAACAAAATTAAAACTAGTCTAAAAAAAATAAGAATTCCTCTTTCAAAATTAATACTATTAATATTTTAACATTTTAACATAAAATAGAACTGCAAGAACCTCTGAGCCAGCCGTCCTCATCAACTAAATGTTACAGGAGATGGAGATTATTCATACAGTATAGTGAAAGCAGTACAGCAAAATAAGCCTGCAGCTATCAGTTATTCCATCAATTAATCAAGTGATCTGATTAGAAATACTTGTTTTGTATTAACAATCCATCAGCATATTTTAACTTCCATACTGCAGATTTTTCTCTGTGTGAAACAAACAGGGTGGATGGAGCAGCTACAAAGTTCTCTTTTCTTCACTGACTGATCAGGTGGTTGATGAAGGACCTCCAGCTGTTTCAAAGTAAAGGTTTTAACGGTGGTTACAGGTAAAAACCGCTGCTGCTTTGGACGCCAGAAAAACGTTTCCTTTCGCTCCATCCGAGCTCACCACCTCGCTAACGGCTCCGCCTTTTTGCGTGTGCACAGACTGCACGTAAAACAGCTGCTGCTGTTGTTGAAACACTGTGAACATAATTTTGTAATGCTGTTGGATATATTCCGAACCAAATAAGGCGCATGTGTGATGTCATCACGCAAATGCGTCCTCATGTCAGTGGAATCGATAAACGGAATCCTGAAACAAGCAGACTAACGATTCCAAGGAACTGAATTACTGGGAACCGGTTCTTGTAGAGAACCGGTTCTTGATTCCCATCCCTAGCAACCAGTGACAATCCCATCTCTCCAGTCTGGACTGAACTCTTTCCTCCAAGATGACAACGCTCACTTTCAGAGAGCGGGGTTTATCAGAGTCTACCTCCAGAATTTGGGAGTGGAAAGGATGGAGTGGCCTGCCTACAGTCCTGAACTCAACCCCACTGAACACTTGTGGGATCAGCTTAGGTGTGCTGTTCATGCCAGAGCGACCAACACAACCACACTGGCTGACATGCAACAAATGCTGGTTGAAGAATGGGATGCCATCCCACAGCAGTGTGTGACTGAGCTGGTGACCATCATGAGGAGGAGGTGCCAGGCTGTTACGGCTGTGTGTGCTTCTTCATGCTGCTGAGGCCTCTGTTTGTTCAATATGTCTTGTTTCTTCAGACTGCAATCATCAAATCCAATAAACGACACCAAACAAGAGGCAATGGCAGAATCAGCTGTTTGACACAGTGATGTGCTACCTGGTGGTTTGCAACAGAGCTTTGGTTAAAATAATGACATGCTACCCGGAGGCTGGTGGGTGGGGCTTCTGAGGTGGCCTCACTCAGCTCTTCACTGCTGTCTGCAATTGTAACTACACCTTATTCATGGAGGGTTTGTGGGGGAGGTACGTACTGCTGACCAGCAGTTGGGTAGTTGGGTGTTCCAGTCACATCTGTTCCCCTCAATTTTAATAGCACTCTAGTTTTCACTCATCCTTCAGACCTCATACACTCAGTCCTGATGTTGAAGCTGCTTCTGTTTTGGAGCTAGCTTGGTCGCTAATTAGACTTGCAGGGTCTTTGCGGACTCTGTACACAACCTACGGAAGTGGCAGACCTCATGTCTGCATTTATGCTTGTGTAGCTGGATTATGTGTGTTAATTACCTTGCAGTTGTGTGCTGGTGTTTTATATGCGGTGCCGGCTGGGACTTCTTTTGTTCCTCGGTCTTTGTGCTCAGTTTTTTGGCTGCAAACATATTTGTTCCTGTTTTTTCACTTTCTTCATTCTCTCGCGTCCATTCCGACAGTTTCAGCAGCTCCCTCCAGGAATTTGCTGACATTTGTGAGTCCTTATATTGATTGTTCCTGATTGTTATTCTCTCACTGATAAAGTAGCCGGAAACGCACAAGGACGGAACAGGTTCATCACAACGTTGCGGCTGAGTGGACCTGACGAGCAGTCACGTTTCTCCGGAGGTGAACGTCAGGTTACTTCAGTTCAGAGCGGTTTCCTTGTGTGCGCTTCTCAGATGGACGTTGATGTTGGTGTTTTTTCCTCATTGAGACGTGTTCCATACATTTTTCATCATTCACAACAACATACTCGCTTCTATCTGTGCTATCCAACTCAAAGAAACTCCATATGGGACTCTGCTGCTTTCTGGGCAGACCGCTGCCATTACTTTGCTGCCCGACGGCGTTCCCAGCTTAAACTCGGAGAGCGGAAAATGATCAGTCCACAAGGCTTTGAAATAAAATGACAACCAAGAAAAGGAAGGTCATTTTATCTCTAATTTCAGTTAGTTTTAGTTATCATTTTTTCCTTTTAATTATAGTTTTTATTTATTTAACAACAATGTTTTTTCAATTTCAGTTTCGTTATTTCGTTAACTATAATAACCCTGCTTCTGAACTGTATATCAGATCCAGATGTAAATACCTGGAAATAAAAGCTCACATGTTGATCTTTTGTCTCATCTTTTAATGTCAAACCCAAATGTTTTCAGTCTACAGCAAAAATAAATGGATCGGCCTCACCGCTCCAATATGTTTGGAGGGGAATGTACACCATCACATGCCCCCAATATATCACTCCCATCACTGATGAGTGGGTGGGGGGTGGCGGGACCTTGCCCGGGGCTGGGTGGAACTCCTACCTGTGGATGTCGGAGAGAACTCCACACACAGCACCTCCGAGTCGTGAGCCTCGATCTTTACCAGCTCGTCCAGAAACTCCAGACCGAAGATCCTGAACACAAAGACGAAAACGTGTCAGCTGACCTCATCACACATCTGTCAGAGCGACTGAGCGCGCTCGGGTCTCACCGCAGGTTTCCACAACGGTCTCCGGCTGCCAGGTGCTGCCCATCTGGACTGATGCCGAGAACTTTGATCCCCGCCTTCCCATCAGCCCCTGCTGCCTCCCCCTCTGCCTGTAGGTGCTGCATGTTCTCCCCCACATACAAGATCCTCAACAAGTCCTAAAAACAGGCGGGAAGTTATTAATAACCAATAAATGAACGGGCTTTGATCAGCAGCTCTGCATATGAAGTACACTTGTGTACTTTTACACTGCATTACTCTCACATTGCTGTAGAGGTTTCTGTGTCCAATGGGAGGGTCGGTGTGCCACAGTCTGATGGTGTTATCAGATGAGCAGGTGAGGAAAGAGGACTGCGGCAGGCAGGCCCGGGCCGGATCCGACAGCTCCGGATACACCTGAACGGATAAAAACACTTCTCAAAAACACAGTAAGAGACAGAGTACTTCAAACTGCTCTTAGCAGAATTATCTCTGGAGTTAAAATTAATTTTACAGACCTGTGTGCAGTTTTAGTAATGAAAAAAAACTTCAAGTGATTTTGTCAGCTGTTATTTACGTTTCTTTTTTTGAGTGCCCAGAGAAATACCTCCAAGTATTTGTAGTAATATACATGAAATGTTTGGTAGTATACATTTTTTTCTTGTAGCTCAGAGATATTTTTCTGGTAATATTTTTATTCTGATTAGAAGTACAGTAGCTTGAAAGCACTGGATGTATTTTTGCAATACATAAAATATTTCTTCAAAGGTTTTGGCAGCACTGCCGGATTTTCCTGAAGGTACTAATGAAATACTTCTGATACTATTCAAAGCATGCTAAATAATCTAATATTTGCTACTATATATTTCTAGTAGTACTGGAAGTATCTCTGCTAGTATTGTGTCATTTCTGGTAATATTCTGAATAGTATTATACTATAATAGTAGTATTATAGTATACTTGTGGTACTTCTGACTTTCCCGCAGTATTTTAGCAGCATATATGGAAGTGTTTCCTGTTGTATTTCAGTCTTTGTAGTATTGCGGGTGATATTTACATAATATTTATGTAGTACTACTGACTTTCTTGGTCGCATTTCAGCCAGTATTTAGAACTAGAAACATTTCTTACTGTATTTATGATAGTACTAACAAGTGAAACTACACTTCTTAGTAGTTTCAGGAGTATTTCTCAGCACTTTTTCTGGCTCTCCTGGCAGCTTGCAGTATTTATGGCTCTCTAAACAATATTTCTTATTGTATTCACATGACAGTTTCCAGTAGTATTTTTGGCTCTCCTCGTAGTATCCCTGCATTTCTTGGTAGTAATTATGGAAGTTTTTTAGCAGTGTTTCTATCTCTACTACAAGCATTCTTTGCAATATCTACATGAGTCTTTCTTACAGTATTTCTGGCTTTAAAGGCAGAACATCTGGTACTGGTTCCAGGAGTGTTTCCTAGTAGTACTTCTTGCAGTATTTGTGCTGTAACACTCACCTCAACACTCCACACACAGCTGCTGTGGTACAGAGCCGAGTATAGCTTCCTTGCATTCCTCACATCTTTAACATCCCACACATACAGACTGTGGTCGTTGTACACACAGGTCAGGTATCCGGCAGCAGGGTCAAAGGTCAAAGCCAATGTGTCGGGGTACTGAGCACCTGGGCTGGCAGGTAGCAGGCTTCTGTGGAAAGAGTCAGTAATCAGGAGACTTCCATGTGATTTCTCTTTAAGTTATTGCACGTTTGGAGTGTTTTTTCTGTTATTTGCAGTATTTGTACCCGTGCTGCCCAGACTGCGTGAGGTCGACTCCCAGGCGGTGTGGCCGGTGCAGCGAGGTGATGTACTGCAGGTTGGATGGACCGAACACCCTGATGATGCCGTCAGCACAGCCGCAGAAAACGAAGCTCTCGCTGACCACCAGGCAGCTGGCTGACGCCGTCTGTCAACAAGGATTCGTTCATCAGCTGAACTGAAAAAACTCGAGTCACAGAAGCTCTGCTGTGTTTTCAGATGTGCCGCGTTTCAACTTCTTCATGTCTTCAAGTATTTTTAAAAGTAATTTTTTAATGTGCACTGCTTTAACACACATAATGTTTTAATTACTGGGGAAACCATGTTTTCAAACTTTTTAATCCAAGTCCTGTTTTATAACGTGTGTGTTTTCACTGTGTTACTCTCCACAGTAACAGCTGCACATGTGCCGCCATCTCAAATGTGCTCTATATAAAAAGGGGACCTATAACAAGCTTCAGCCTCCACCTGCTCCATCAGTAATTTATGTTCTTTCCATTTCAACCAATTTTTTAAAGGTCAATTTAGGACTGTGCAATTAATCTAAATTGATTTTGATCATGATTTGGGCTCCAAACAATCACAAAAACAGTGTAATCAACAAAAAAGATTATTATTAAAATGATTTTGTCCTGGGCGCCCGGGTGGCTTAGTGGTGAAGCCGGCGACCACATACGTATGCCCCGCGTTGCGGTGCGGGTTCCAGTCTCGGCCTGTCGCCAGTTTGCCCGTGTGTCTTCCCCTGTATCTTCCCCCCATTTCCTGTGTCTCTCCACTGCTAACAAAAGCCGCTGTGGCCAAAAACACACAAAAAAAAAAAAAAGATTTTGTCCCATGACGCTCCATATACTCTTAGCCCTGATTTATGCTGCAGCCTTGAGTCATTGCAGCCCTACAAACATAACCTACGTAAGTGGCCAGCAACGTTGCCAGCACTTACGCTTGTGCAGGTGCATTATGTGTTAATTACCGCTAATTAACGAGCAGGAAATCTAACCTGACTCGCACCAATATTCACTCCACAGGTGTAATTAGCACCACACCAGAAAACAAATGGACTTACGTCCCTACTAATGTTAATGCCAAACCTTTGAATACGTGTACAGGATCTGTCAGCATGTTGTGGCACTAAAATATGAGCAAATTCATTTAATCTAAAAAACTTGGTCCTATATCTGCCTATTAGTTGCAATAACTGGCATTACCTTTCTATTTATTTATCTATTGTATAATTCATAATGTATATTTTTTTTATATTGCAATTTATGTATAGATTTTTTAAATTTTTATATTGTATTTATATATTCTGTATTTTATTTTAAATTTAGTATTGACTGTTCTTTAACTGCAATAAATGGGAGTGTTTACAAAGTCAGTGAGTAATGGTGTTAAATAATCGTGATTAGGATTTTTTCCATAATCGAGCAGCCCTAGGTCAATTATTCATTTTTAAGGAGAATGTTTCTAATTGTTGTCTTTCCATATTATAATGTTACTATTTACTACTATTAGAAGTATATTTAGTTGTACTGAAAGTATATTTGGTAGTATTTTGGGGCTGATACTGTATTTCTGGCTTGTCTAAAGCATATTAGAAAATAATTCCATCAGTACAAGTATGCAAAATAGCATTTCTGGTAGTATTGGAAGTGTTTCTGGTTGTCCTGTGTTATTTCTAGTAGTTTGTGGGAGTAGTTTTTGGCATTTTTGGTACTCCTAGTAGTATCTATTGCAGTATATTTGGCTATTCTAGTAGGATTTTGGGCTGTATTTCTGACTGGACAGTACATCTGATAGTAGTTCATGGAGTATTTCTTAAATTATTTCTGTTATTTAATGATTTTTTCTAGTGTTATTTCTGGTAATGTCTGCAGTAGTATTTCTGACTCTCTTGATAATATTTACTTAAATGTTTGTAGTAGTATTTCTGTCTTTTTGGCAGTATTTTTGGCTTCCTTGGCAGTATTTCCTGCAGTATTTATGGGGATGCTTCTAGTTGCAATACTGGCTCTTGGCAGTATTTTTGCGGTTTTGTTTTGTGCATATAGGCATTTTTTTTTTAAATCCCACAGGTGTGTTTATATTTGTAACTGTGCAGGTGAGGTGCTTCTCCGTGTGCTGCCATGGTGCTGGTGCGTCGGGTGGCGCTCCGTGCTGACCTTCAGGTTGACCCAGGCCTCCAGATGTCGGTTGCTGTTGAACATACACAGCAGACCGGAGCTGGTGATGCTGTAGGTGCTGGACGCCATGCGGCCCCGCCCACACGCCACCCCGCAGAACACGCTGTTCTTGTGGTCGCCTAGCAACCCAGAGCGGCCAATCAGAGGGACCGTGCTGTTCACCTGTACAGGGGGAGAAATCAGATGACCCGTAAATTCAGATGAAGACAAAAAGGAGCCGTGATTGGCTGATGGGATGTCAGGCGGGTACCCGTCGCTCTTTGGAGGCGTCCAGGTACCAGAACTTGATGTGGCGGTTTCCTGCGGTGACGAAGTAGCTGCTGTCCTGAGAGAAGGAGATGGCGAACACTCGGCTGGACACTTTGTTGGAGGCGATGATCGAACCTTTCTGCTCCGAGACACGAGAGGGACAAAATCAGCTGTGGCCTAAAGTATGAAGTCCAACAACAATCTCTTGTTTATGCATTTTAGGGTACTAATTATATCTGTTACTATCTATTTTTATAGGCAGCAGAAGACTTTCTGTAAAAGACTAATTCAAGGACAGATACAGGACGTCTTTCATGGAATAACTCACATCTGTCCAGCAGACAAACATCTGTTTTCTCATGTTTATTTCAATATTTTTATGTTTATTACAACATTTTACACTCTTACACTGGGTAATATTTTAAAACCTTTTAGTGAAGAAGCTCAATTTTAAATCCCACTTTAACAACATGTGATGAATACACTCACATTAAGTCTGCCATCTAGTGGTTGCTTTAGTTTATGTCTGCGTGAGTAGAGTGTGTGTGTGTGTGTGCGTGTGTGTGTGTTAGTGTTATCACCTTCCAGTCCCACACGCTCACGGTCATGTCGTGCTGGTATCCCACGGAGACGATGTAGGAGCTGTTGGTGGAGAACGCCACACAGGAAATGCCGTATTTGTGGGACTGAACTTCGGCCACTTGACCTCCATCCAGCTCCCAGACCCGCACGCAGGGCATGTGACCACTCTAACACACGGAGAGGGAAACAGAAGAACAGCAGGTAACAGGTGTGTTCCTCAGATAGCAGGATCTCCATCGTGGAGTGATTCCAGATCCCAGGATTTGTGGCATCCGGAAGGCGCCGCAGTATTTGTATTGATGACCTTTATAAAGGGTTCAATGGTTCAGTGAAAGTTGTGGTTTAAAGATTGAAGTGTTTCACTTGTTCCACTGTGAGGATGTAGCTCCTTTTTCCTTCTTCCTGCTCTGAATAACAAGTAGAGGACACTTTAAACATGTTTTGTGCGCTTGAGGAAGTGATGTAACCGTACTGAGATAAAAGGCATGACTGCTGCTGCTGATATTGACCAAATGAATAAAATGCAATGAGCTGCAGGGAACTGGAAATGAGTGGTGAAAGAAGTGGTTCAAGCATCTGACCAGGGCGCCCCCTGGACACCTCCTAGGTGGTGTTTCATTGGCGTCATACAGGGAGGAGAACCCGGGGCAGACCCGGGACATCCTGGAGACATTTCATCTAATGGCTGGCTCGAGGATTTCTGGATGTTTAGAGCGCTCATCATCCTCAACCTCTCAAAGCGCTGAGGTGGAGCTGACCATGAAACTAGCACTGGGCAACATACCGCTCCATTACATTCAAACCCGAGTTAACTTGTACAGGGTCTTCATGTTCTGGGAAAGGAAGACTGAGACCTCCCTGCTGATGCGGCACACACAGACACAGCAGACTCAGGTGTGTGGCTCTTACCTCACCAGTGACCAGGTGTTTCCCATCGTGAGAGAAGGCCAGTGCACTGAAGGGTTTCCTGAAACGGACAACACGTCAGAATAATCCAACCCAAGCTCACCTTCATGAGAACATCCCTGATGGATTATTTTTATTTTTACTCAGAGATTCAGGTGTACCTGGATGTGTTGATGATATGACTCTGCTTGTTCTTCTTCGGGTGAAGCAGCACGACGACACACCTGAAACACAAACACAGGCTCAAAAGTGATCAAAGGTTTGGAGGATTTTCTTCCTCTAAGATTTAAGGATCAAACCAAACAGCATCCCTGCACTCTGAATCCAGTTTTTATCCCGCTTCACTGAACCCAACACCATCAGTCAGGCCCAGACGTCACATGAAGGTTTAAACACAGCATACAGACTGAAAGCAGCTTCTCTCCACAAAGGAAACTCACCATAAAACCGTTTTTCTTAATTGGAGTTTAGTTTAGTCAGCTATACTGCAAACAGAAATGTGTTCAGGAATGTAACAGTACAGTAACTACAGTAACCAGTCGTGCTTATTTCCACCCCAAAGGCTGCTTTTAACCAGGAAAACCCTGTGAGTGGGTTTCAGGCGCTCTGTGTGGGCAGGAAGACACGAAAGGTCACGAATAAAATCTAGGAAGGAGATCTGGCCAAAAACTAAAATAAAATTAAAATAAAACAGACTTAGTGTCACTGCCCCATCGTGAAGGCCCCCGAGGACCTGACAGAGTTACAGTTACATCAGTGCGTGCAGCTTAAATATGAGAAGCTCCTTCTTTCAGTTTCAGTCATGCAGTGCTGCTGGGGTCAAACGGTCTGAAGCAACTAAACACATAAATAGAAATAATAAAATCATAGCAGAAATCAGGCCCACGTGCATTATACAAGATCAACAAGTTTCTCATACTTCCTTACTGTTTTAAAGGCTCCAAAAAACTATTTAAAATAGTTTTTAAATAGTTTGCAGAAAGGAAAAATTCAGAGAACAGAAGAAAGAATATAAAGAAAAAAATCAAATGTAGGATTCAACTATGTGCACATCAGATATAAGGACAAGTACAAACAAGGCCCTTTGTATGGGCACTAAGGCTGGAAATGTGTAGTTACAGTATAAATAAAGCAGGGAAATCTGATTCCATCACTTTATAAACTTTTATAGAGCCGAGATGATTTAACATTTTCATGCTTTTGCATCTAAACCTGTTGTTTTATTCAACGTTTTTCATTTTAGTGGTTTTTTAGTCTTTTACCTGCACACTGGTTCAGTGTGTGGCATTTAACAGAAGTGGTTTATTTTGCAGCCTCACTGGAGTTTAATGATTTGAGAGCAAGACGAGAACAAACAAAATAATTCAAAAAACTAAAAGGTCATTCTTGCATAATTTATAAGTCAGCAAGTATAAGGCCTTCGTTCCCTCTTTAATCACCTTGTTGTGTTGGCACTGCTTTAAAACTGTTGCAGCAAGTAGGAAAAGAATCGATATTTGTTATTGATGGTGTGGGAAAGACAAACACTGTAGGTCAGGGGTCAGCCACATTATTTCCAGGTAAAGTAAGCAGAGGGCCACACATTGGACTATTGAATGAAAACACAAACATAGTGAAACAAGGTGAAACTCCACATATTCAACAAGTTGAAACATGCTGAACTTGGTACGCGTGGCAGAATGTGTGACAGCAGCGTATCCTGGGTCCTGTTTCAAAAACACCCACTTTGAAAAAGTGAACTCAGCCTGCAGCGCTGCGAGGTTACAGCACACAAGTTCCACTTTCTAAATGTCTGACTGCGTTATGTTATAAATACTGCATATTTTAATCATCGTAATATTTAAGGTCAGAGGGCAGGTCTGCATCAGTGAATGAAAAACAGATTGAGCTAATGTTTAATATTCATCAGTGTCCCAGCACTGAGGTCTGCAGTATGAAGCTTTGGGCTTAGCCACATAAATACAGGTTTAACTCAGAGTTTACGGTCTTATGAAGGCAGTTCACTTCTTACTGAGATGCAAAACCATGGCTGCACAGCTAACCTGCTCTGGAGCAGGTTATTTTTAAGATAACAGAGATTAACAGGTATAAAGCCCCACGTACTGACCAATCAACAACACGTGCTTTTTATGGTCCATCACTCACGTCAAACCCTGAAACCGTCAAACTGTTTTATAGGAGAATACTTTAAAAAAAAAAATAAGAATTTCAGCAGGTTACATCTCTCTGCAAAACCATCAAAGTTGCCCATGAATGCAGACCCTTGTGCATCAGTAAGGCGTCACGGGCCAGATTTTGTCCATGTGTCTATCTGCTCAGTAACCTCTGAGGGACCTTCCAAGCATGGTGACATATTTATTAGAGAGCTGATTGGTCTGTAGGTGGTGGTTCAGTGTGTGCTGAGCTTCCCATTTTAGCCAGAAAACTGGTTAAACAATAAAGTTAGCAAATCCTGCTTTACAGAGCAGATGAGTTAAAGGAGGCACGACTCACCCTGCAGGGTAGGCAATGAGCCCTGTGTTGGGGTCAGAGGTCAAACCACTGCTGCTGGCTGTGGTGATGCCCAAGACTTTCTCCAGACAGACCTGAAACAATAACACACACCAAAGTCCATTTAAAACTCTCACAGTTTAACAGAGTCTCACCCTGCACACAGGATCCTTTCATTGCAATTCAGCGGCCTCCACTTCGGACTTTTAATATGCAGTTTATGGCTGATACCTCCCAAAACTAAAGGTCTAATAAAACAGCAAAACAAGTACACATGAGGACAAAAATAACCGGACGCAGATAAACCCAAACACATGGAGGAGATGGTCTGCTGATGGGATGTTGTGGGGGATAAGATCAAACTGTGTTTATGTGAATCTGTTCCTAAAATAAACTTTTATGATGTCTCAGAGTTCACGGGCAGTCGTTTTCCTTTTAAATGGTGTCTGTGTGGGGAGCAGCCTCTCCCTCGTTAGCCTGTCGCCGTAGCTGCCGTAACTTCGCAGCGGTTTAAACTCCCGCATCCACCGCTCAACATATTCAAATTATTACTTTTTAATAATAAACATGCTCTTTAGCTGGCCGCTCCTTCAGTTCGTCCTGTGATTCGCTTTAAGTTAACTTGAGCTCCTCAGTAAAACTCTTAGAGCTAACGGGACCGTGGCGCTAATAGTTAGCCCCGTTAGCTGAGGCTGTACCCGGCTACTGGAGCTCCTCTTCCCCTGGCTCTGTCGGCTCTTCCTCCCGGCCGGGTGCTTCCTTTTTGCAGGGTTTACTGACCCGCAGTCCGCTCCCTCTGCCATGACACCCGCCTCACTTTAATAAAGTTACTAAATTCACAGAAACACTGGGGTAATCTCTGTCTAAACACCGCGGCGTGGCGCCATAAAAGCCCTTAAACGAAAAACTTTCCGCTGGGTACAGCGCTGCCGACGGCCGCCTGTCTCCGCTTCAGCTGAACCGTCGCTCCAGGAAACCTGACACTTCTGTCTGCAGCGGGACTGCGGTTCAAATCAGGCCCCGCCTACAAAACCGGCAACCAACCAATGGACATCAACGGCCCCGCCTCCTGACACACAACCAACCTATGGACAGCAGAGAATAATCGCAATCCCGCCTAATGCCTGCAAATCAACCAATGAGCAATCCATATTAGTCTGTATTATTACTAAAAGCAATAACTAGTTACACTCTGCATTTATTAATAAATCCCAACCTTTTCTGGTTTTAATAAAATATCCGTATTTACGAACTGATCGTGTTCATTTCTTATCGTGGATGGAGCTGTTTCCTCACATTTCTCTGTATAGTAAACCAAAACTGTACACAGAGCGGGAGCCAACCACCTCAGAGATCCAGAAGCCTTCATCTCGGGATTAAACAACGCGGCCTTGCAGCTGCTGTGACTCTGATCAGATTTTTATTTGGAGACTAGAAAGTGATTCTCATTCCAGGAAGCAAGTTCAACAAACTCTGAGTCTAACCATAAACTCTGACTTGTTGAACTCTGGGAGTTAAATCAGCTCTGAGTGTGCAACGGGTAAACAAAGAGCCAGTGTGGACCGTGGTTATAATCATCATCATCATCATCCAGTCATTTACTCAAGATAATTTTTCCTTGCTTCTAACAAAAATTTACATTTAACTTTTAAATTTCTCACTGAGCTGTAAGCTTACAGGGACATCACCTGCAGAAAAGACAGTTTATTAAATATGGATTATGGGTATTATTGATCATTTGCAGTGAAAAAGTTTCAAACTTGAAATGTTTAGACATCTAATTAAAAATGTTGCTCTGCAGCATTTATAGACTGTATTTCAACCTGTGAACATAAAAAAACCCTTGAATCCAGATGGTCTGCAGGCTCAAACCTCAGTCCTGAGGCTGTACTATTATAGCAGCATTTCTTCTTATCCGGGTAACTTCTGGGGTTGCACAGGGTTTCCTGTGCTCTGAAGGTGCTTCACTGCTTATGGGGGTAAACGGCCATGTTACCTTATCCTTTCTAACATGGATGTGACACCTGGACAACTTATCATGACCACAGTTCCAACAACCCTGTTTGAGATCAATATGTGGCATAAGCGTCTAACGTCAAGGTTCTGGAAAGTTGTGAAACTGAAATCATCAAGTCACAGCTTCATTAATGGCTCAGTCCAGAACGTCAACACAACCAGTGTCTTTGGTTCCACCCAGCAGAGCGCTGAACAAACATGATGCTAAATCATGTTGTGGAAACAAGAAACCAGAAGAATGATCAATACATTTACCTCATCTTTACAGAAGTCTCCCGTGGGTTTCTTTGAGTGCTTCATTTCTGTCTTATAATGTCTCTGATGTCACCTCATGACTAAACCAAAGCATTTTCCACCTGTCCACGGGCTGAGTCGCTCATTTTATGTCTTTAATGCACACTCATCTTTATTTTCTAATTTTCTCACTCAGAACCAAGGGCAGAAGAAAACCACAACAGCAAAGGATCATAAAAAACAACTCCAAACAAAAATATGTATAAATAATGAGGGTTACATGGTTAAAACAGTATTTTGGTGGTTTCACCGTGACGCCTGTCAGTGCTTTTTGTTCAGAGTTTCAGGATGTCAGGTTGGTGGGAGGAGCCAGTCGCTGTGCAGGTGCACTGGAGCTGAAACATCTGGGAGAGTGGAGAGCAGCGACTGTCCGTGGTGCTCACTGGTTTTTGCAGTCAGCAGACATATTTTTACTTTAATTCTGCTGTTTCAACAGAAGCCCATCAGTCAGATATTTGTGGATGATAAGTTCTGAAATGGTTGACTGTGGATCTGCTCTAGAGGGCACAAGGCTGAGTAACAAAATAACACACCAGGAAACCAAAGAGAAAGATTCAGTGAATGGGAAACAGAACCTAAACAACAGAATCAGCTGTGCTGTCCCAGCACCCCAACCCCAGTCTCTGTCTGGCTGCAGTCAGGATGACATTAGTGAAACGCTCAGATGACGGTTGAGTCCAGAATGTTCCTGGAATTAAAAATATTGTGGTGCTAAAATAACTGAATTTGGACAAACAGCTCTGACAAATGTGTTATATTCAAAAGAAAGGTAAGTAAATATGGAGATAACTTTAGGTGTAGTCAGAAACTACGAATCTGAAAAATGTCAGACATTTCTGCTAAATGAGGCAATACAAACTCCTGATGCCGACGGCGTGCTGGGAGGACATGGATGCCTTATTGTTACAGCAACATTGTATGGAGAAAATATTTAGTCCCCAGCCGATCGCAGCAGATGACCCCCCCCTCCCTGAGCCTGGTTCTGCTGGAGGTTTCTTCCTGCACTGTCACCAAGTGCTGCTCATAGGGTTTTGATTGTTGGGTTTTCTATGTAATTATTGTAGGGTCTTTACAATATAAAGCATATTGAGGTGACTGTTTTGTTGTGATTTGGTGCTATATAAATAAAACTGAAACCTGAAATGAGTAGCGCTCCTTTACTTTGGTAAACTGCAATACAATCCAGTTTTGGACCAGCTGCCCTTGTTAAGTTGACACTACTTCATCTTGTTAAAGAAAATAGTTTGCATACTTTTTAAAGAGCATGCAAATGTACTGCTATTTACAGTGTAGTTAATGTGAAGATAGCAAACCATTTACAGACAGCAACCCGGGCCAAACAGACTAAAGGCCACTAAAAACATTCTTACATCGAGTTTGACTGAAGGTGGGGTGGAACAGTGTGTTGTTTCTTGCTGCGATGAGGAACAACACACTGACAGTAATCTGAGGGTTAAGCTCATAAACAGAGACCAGGCTGATTCTTGCACTTTCATTTTCCAGGAATCGAGTTTAAACTCTGAGGAGTTAGGACTGCTCGATATTGGAAAATTCATGATCACAATTATTTTGGTCAATATTGATATCATGATTATTTACTCACTTTGTAAACACTGCATTTATTGTGCTTAAAGAACACTTAATAACTTGAAATCTAGTGCACTTCTACAATCTCTTGAAAATAAATAAAAACTAAATTGAAAATAAAATAAAGAATATAAAAAAATGTAAAAAAAAAAATATAAATAAAATATAAAAATATATAGATTACAACACACATAAATAAACACAAAGGTAATACTAGTTGTCATGACTAATAATACTATGAAGATATGAAGACATAGGACCAAATGTAGACCAAATGAATTTACTCACATTTTAGTGCACGGCCACAACATACTGACAGATCCTGCATTTGTATGCAAAACTGATATTCAATTAATTCCAATCAGTAACTCAATCCAAGAGCATGGAGGCTGGTTCATTATAGCCCAGAGCAAAGACAAAACATGTGCAGCTTCAGACTAAATCAGAATTATTCAGGCCAACACAGCAAGTATTGGTTATACTGGTTATACTGGTAGTTCAACTGGCAGTTTGAACTTAGGCTGGTTGAACAGATTGGTTGTGTTTGCCGGATGGTGCAGATATCACCACGCAGCAAGTCTGTGATCATTTATGTGTTAGTCCCGGTGTTTTACATGCTGTGCGGCTGACAGAAACAAATAAAATGCTGGGACTTTTTCCCTCCTTCTTGCTCTTTGTGGTCAGCTTTTCTTTTTTGTTTCAGGTGCAAACATATTTGTCCCTCTAATTTTTCCAGTTCTTTGTTTATTCCTTCATGTTTATTCCGATAGTTTCAGCAATCAATGATAAATTCAAAAACTGCAGTGTAACACAAGTCGTAAATGCACGGGAGGAATTGACTGAACAGGCCAATCAGAATTGCTGCGGGCTGAGTCGACCCAACGTGCAGTTACATTTCTCAGGAGGTGCACGCCAGGTTACATCATAAATAATGGTGTAGGGTTCAGAGGGGTTTCCCGTACATTTCCCGCTCAGTAATTAATGGTAATCAACATATAATCCACCTCGCACAAGCATAAGTGCTGGCAACATCGCTGGCCACTTACATAGGTTATGTTGTAGGCCCTGCAAAGCTCAATGCTGCAGCCTAAATCAGGGCTAAGAGTATACTTGCAGAGTGTAATGCGACAAAATAATCTTAATAATCTTTTTTGTTGATTACACTGTTTTTATGATCGTTTGGAGCCGAAATCGAAATTTGATTAATTGCACAGAATTATGAGGAGTGTAAAAACAGGTCAGAGCAGCAGATCTGAAAGCCCAGAATGAGCGGGTACCAGAAAAAACCTGACGAACAAACACATGGAATTCTCTTCTGTTTCGTTTGAAAATCTGCGTCTGAAAACCACTTTCTGATGAGACATTATTTAAGCAATATTTCAGCATGACACAGACTAGCTGAGAGGTTTCTGAGCTGAACTCTGCGTGGACACTGACTGCAGAACAGGCCGTGGCTGCATCTTAATTTACATTGTTGTACTTTATTATGATTTATATTGGTGAACTACAGACTGATATCTAAATGACCATTTTTTTTGTCTAAGGTTCTTGAAAAAGTTGTTTTTAAGCAACTTCAGGTTTCATGGTATGTGGGAAAAGTTTCATTCAGGTTTTAAATCGTGTCACAGCAGATTTTTTGAGTTTTAATTGATCTGCTTTTAAATGCTGGCTCTGGTAAACTGGCAGTTTTAGTGCTTCTAGACGTGTCTGCTGCCTTTGACACTGTGGACCACGAGATTCTTCTATCTCATCTAGAACATGAAGTCAGAACGATTCTGACTTGGTTCAGATCATATCTAACTAACAGAATTAAAAAAGTAAGACATTTAATATATTAAAGAATCAGGAAAAATATACACATGCATGTGGGGACTCAGAAGAGACAGACCTGTGTGTGTGCTCTCTCTCTGAGCCCGTGTTCCTGTCTAACCACAACATCTTTATACTGTCAGCCTCCTCTTATCTATACATAAACAATCTCTGGGTGCTACGAGTTGACCTTCGTCACTCAGTCTTGTTCAAGCTGGTTTTCATGACTCATGATTTCCTCGGCTGTGGAATCATAAGCACATCATCTTCCTGATGTTTTAATTCTACGTCCTTGTGGCCGGTCCTCAAGATAAGATGAGAAGTTATTCTACTACTGTCTGATCTGTTGCTCTCTTTCTAATGTATTATTTAATTGTTTATTATTTGGTTGATCCACTGTTTATTAATTAATTTACTGGAGTTTACCTTTAAACATTTGTCCTTTATTCATTGAGTAAAAAAATAATCCCTAACACCATCAAATTGAACCTGTCCCCAGAAAGTGGTGGATCATTGTCCATTTCATTTCACCCAGCAGACAGGGTGAAATGATCCCACTACAACCTGTCCCAGAAAGTGGCAGATGGGTTGGGATTAGAGCTGGGGAAAGTGATAGCAAAGAAATTCAGCAACCAGGAGACATGTGGAAATTGGGGAAAGTGTGCGTGGTGAGATGTGTACATCAGAGTGGTTGTGGTGAAATTAATGACAACCTAATGGAGTTGCTAATCATGATGAACACCTGCAAGATTGCCTTGTCATCCCGTGCCACTGTCATAATCCCTTACTTCCCTTACGTCCAACAGGACAAGAAAGACAAGAGTGTCCATATCAGCCAAATTGGTAGCAAACATGTCGTCTGTGACTGCTGCCGACCACATCATCACCACGAACCTCCACACATCACAGATCGAGGGATTCTTTGACATTACTGTAGACAACCTGTACACTGAGCCTGCTGTCCTGCAGGGATCAAAGAACACATTCCTGAATGGAAGAATTGTATCATCATGTCTCCAAATGCAGGACGAGCAAAACGCATGACATCCATAGTGGACCATCTGAGCATGGACTTTGCTCTTATCCACAAAGAGAGGAAGAAGGACGAGGTGGACTGTATGGTGCTGACTGGTGACGTCAAGGACCACGTGGCCATCCTGGTGAACAACACGGCTGACACTTCAGACACCATCTGCCGTGATGCTGACAAGCTAATAGATGCTGGAGCTGTGAAGGTTTACGTCATCCTCACACACAGCATATTCTCAGGTCCAGCGGTGTCTCGCATCAACAGTGCCGTGTTCAAGGCTGTGGTGGGACCAACACCATCCCTCTGGAGGAGAAGATGAAGGCGTGCCCAAAAATGCAGGTCATTGACATGATCCTGGCAGAGGCCATCAGGTGACAATCAAATGACAATCCAGCACTGACTGAATGACCCGCTTCTACTTAAGAAGCCACAGTAAAACGAGATAATGAGCCAAAGGTGCGATCATCCTCTCCAGGTGTGCAATCAACTCCCAGGAACCCTGCCTCCGGTATACCAAGGCAGGACACCAACTTCACACACACACACACACACCACTGAGGAGAGGGAGCGAGCGAGAAAAGGAGAACAGAGCACCGATCCAAACAGAACAGGCAGGCCCTGACAGTTACTAACCTAGATCCCAGAACTCCTGGCCTTCACTATAACCAAAGGGTCCATTAGCTAACTATTTGTAGCTCACTTTCATTGAAACATTCCACTATGTCATGGAGTTTTGGTGCTTTCTGCTTCACAAAATAATAAAACATAAAAATGTATCCCCTCCGGCCACTGAAGTGCTGCTAAAAGTCTTATTCCACAGTAGGTGGGACAAACAAAAGCTGAAAATTAGATTTGAGATTTTTAGCTGAAAATCTATTTTTTTTTATTGCATTGAAGCCAAATTTTCACGAACTGGTAATTAAATGTTGACCATGGCATTTTTAATCTCATAAATTACAATAAATAAAAAAAAAAAAAAAACAAAGTTTAAAGAAAAAAAATGTGCCGACTTAAAGTATTTTAATCCCATTTTAAGGGTTGCAGCGTGTGTTTATCATAAAAGTCTGTGTATATAAATAATTCAGATTAAAAGCTTGAATTTGCTGTGTCCCTATTATCAGTTGGTTTGATTTGTGCAGTGATTTCAAAATACGTTTCTTTTTGCCACAAAACTGCTATTGAATAATATGTAATATTCATGGGAATTTGACCTGTTACATTTTTGCAAATGAAACATCGACTGAGCAAACCTGCAGTTCCAGCTTTACAACATTTCAAAAACCCGCAGCACAGGGCAGCCGTACGAGGTCCATGCAGCAAGCAGTCAGAGGCCTTCAGGTCCAAGAGCAGCTTATGGATGGAGGCCATCAAATGAAACAGAAGCATGTCCCGTGTGAAAGATGGCAGTCCAGTCATGGTAAGTTGCGCTCAAGGCTGCAGCTATGATGTGATTCCTACTAGGAATCATCACTGTGACATCACTGTGAGTGAGCTTTCTCTACAGGTTGCGTTGTCTCCTGCCACCTGTAGGGGGCGCTCATTTTGGAAACAGGTGAATTTCAGGGTCTGTACAAACAACTGATACTGTTGTTTGTATTGGAAGAAATCTAGGGATGTGGCCACTTTGATTGACAGGCAGCTGTCTGCTTGACCCCCCTCCACTAATTTTTTGTTTTAAACCTTTATTTTACCAGGTAAAAATGTTTGAGAACTAGTTCTCATTTACAAACATGACCTAATCAATGAACTCTCAGCTGGTTCTTGTCGTACCTAAAGGGTAGAAGTTCCCATATTTAAATTAGCAGTTTTAGAGCCACAGAAATAAAAATAGAATAAAAATTCAGGGGTCTGTTCTTGGTCCATCCCTCTTTAACCTTTACATGCTCCTGCTTGGTACCATCATAAAGAATCATAATATATCTGACCATTCTTATGCAGATGATACACAGTTGTAGTTATCATTGTCCTCTGATCTAACCTGTGTTCACAATCTCATGAGCTGCATAGATGCATTAATTGCTGTCTCAGCTTTTTAGAACTGACCAGAGACAAGACAGAAATATTTCTTGTTGGTCCAAAAAAAATCAGACAGAAAATTTGTTCATATTCATCATCGCTGTCTCTGAAACACTGTGAGCAAGTCAGGAACCTTGGGTTTATGTTGGACAGTGATCTCAGTTCGGATAAGACACTTTTTCTATCACTTAAAAAGCAAATCTATTAAAAGTTTAGAAAGTTCTTATCTCAAACTGCCTCTGACAAACTGCCCATGCATTCATATCACACCCATCAGACTACTGTCAGCTCTAAATAATCCAGAGGATGACTTCAGCTTGTTCAGAATGAAGAAGCCATAGTGCTGAATGTACACCAAAATTTGAACATATTAGCCCAGTACTGAAGTCACTTCATTGGCTCCCGGTTCAGTTTAGAATTAACTTTAAAATCAGTGACTATGATCCAGTCAGACCTCTCAGGTCATCAGGTGCAGATCTTTGAAGTCTTTTCTTAGAATTAGATCTAAGTGTGCTGAGGGTGCTTTCAGTTACTGTGGTCCTGTTCTTTGGAACACACTGCCTGCTGACCTGGGGTCAGTTACATCTCTGTCTACATGTCTACAGTCAGAAACACTCAAAGTGCTGAGTGAGAGCCTGGCAGGTCACAGTCACAATGGCATCGGCTGTGGATCGGTGCTGCCTATATGTGTACTGGTGGGAGTCCTCCGCAGCATCGGTGGTCTGCCTCAGGTGCCTCATCATCAGTCTCTCAAAGCACTTCATGCTTTGACTGAGACTAGGCCAGCGCCCCGCGCCGAGCATTGCCTTTGGATCTGAAAGAAGGTGAACATGGAGACTGACCTTTAGGTCCTTTAACTCTAATGTGCTGTATTTTAACGTTTTACTGGTAGTAGTAATGCTAACTTTAACACAACACTGAGAGCTAGAGAAGCCGCTGCACTGCTGCACGCCGCCATCTTCTACCTCAGTACAGTGCTTGAAAAGATGTGGTTGGGTAGATTCTATCACTTTTTACAAGCTAAAGTTCTCTACAACTTAGGCTGCAGCTGTTTGCAGTACTTTTTAAGGTAGAGCCATGCTCACAAAACCAGCTTAATGGAGGAATATTTTCTTTTGCTCCTGCTGACCCAACAGTCAAAATAACCCCCTATGAGCAAGTAGTGACAGTGGGAAGGAAAAACTCCTTTTAACAGGAAGAAACCTCCAGCAGAACCAGGCTCAGGGAGGGGCAGTCATCTGCTACGACAGCTTAGGGCAGAGGGGAAAAGGACAAAAGACAGAAGAGAGCCAGAGATTAATAATAACTCATGATTAAATGCAGAAAGGTGTATAAACAGAGCGAAAAGAGGTGAATGAAAATAAACACTCAGTGCATCGTGGGAACCCCTCCAGCAGCCTAAGCCTCATGCAGTGATACTAAGGGAGGGTTCAAGATCACCTGATCCAGCCCTAACTATAAGCTTGATCAAAAAGGAAAGTTTTAATCCTAATCTTAAAAATAGAGAGGGTGTCTGTCTCCTGAATCCAAGCTGGGAGCTGGTTCCACAGAAGAGGCGCCTGAAAGCTGAAGGCTCTGCCTCCCATTCTACTCTTAAGTATCCTAGGAACCACAAGTAAGCCAGCAGTCTGAGAGCGAAGTGCTCTATTGGGGTGATATGGTACTATGAGGTCTTTAAGATAAGATGGGGCCTGATTATTCAAGACCTTGAAGGTGAGGAGAAGGATTTTAAATTCTATTCTAGATTTAACAGGGAGCCAATGAAGAGAAGCCAATATGGGAGAAATCTGCTCTCTCTTTCTAGTCCCTGTCAGTACTCTAGCTGCAGCATTTTGGATCAGCTGAAGGCTTTTCAGGGAGCTTTTAGGACAGCCTGATAATAATGAATTACAATAGTCCAGGCTAGAAGTAATAAATGCATGAATTAGCTTTTCAGCATCACTCTGAGAAAGGATGTTTCTAATTTTAGAAATATTGCACAAATGCAAAAAAGCGGTCCTACATATTTGTTTAATATGTGCATTGAAGGACAAATCCTGGTCAAAAATGACTCCAAGATTTCTCACAGTGTTGCCATCCAGAGTAAGGACCTGATCAGAACCTATTTTTTGTAAGACTTGCGGGACTGAGTAAAAGAACTTAAGTTTATCTGACTTTAGAAGCAGGAAATTAGAGGTCATCCAGGCCTTAGTGTCCTTAAAACATTCCTGCAGTTTAACTAATTGATGTGCGTCATCTGGCTTCAAGGTTAGATAAAACTGGGTATCATCTGCATAAGAATGAAAATGTATGCAATGCTTTCTAATAATACTGCCTAAGGGAAGCATGTATAGTGTAAATAAAATTGGTCCTAGCACAGAACCCTGTGGAACTCCATAATTAACCTTAGTGTGTGAAGAAGACTCCCCATTTACATGAACAAATTAGAGTCTATTAGATAAATATGATCCAAACCACTGCAGCGCCTTTGGGTCAATATTAGTATAAAGTACCTTTTGGTGTCCTCATCACAATCAATAGATTATTGTTAACATGTTTCAAAATAATGAAAATTTTAGGTATTATTATAAATGTGGATACATTGACACACACATCAGTACAAAAACATGTTTCTTAAAATGAATTTCATTAATTTTATAGCATTTTCTTTGGTTGGATGTATCTGTTTTTGCTATGTCCCACACGCTGGGCTGCTCCTTTAAAGCAGTGTAATGAGGTATTAAATGGCACAAAATGAAAATACTTTTTATTTTATTACTCTTACCAAATTATTGGGTAAAACAAACCATTTTGATTTTTTTTTTTTGTCTCTATTTTTATTATTTTATTTAACATTTTGTGCACGTCCCTAAAACTGCTGTCCACCCTGTCATCATGGAGTAATTGCCCCTTTAAGAGACCAACTAATGAAATCAGTAACATCAGCACCCTGAATCTGTCTTTCTTCAATGGAGGCTGAAACAGCTGCTGCAGCTACAGTGAGCAGCTACACTTATATTTCCTTATTTTCAGGTCATTGTGTTGGTAGTTAGATGTGGTCAACCTTAACTTGTCCACCCTGTCAGAGGAAAAGCTGATTAACAGAAAAGGTTTTCAGAAAGTTTAAATATATTTTGAAAACATCATGTGGTCTCCTTCAATAACCAATAACTTTGGTAGCTGATGGTCCACCGTGTGCTTCTTAGATACTAAATTAATCCAAAAATGTCCACCCTGTCATTGTCCACCCTGTCACCAAACCCCACATGACAGGGTGGACATTGTTGGGATTTTATTTTATTTTATTTTTTTACATATTTTGATGAGATGGTGATAATTTAAGAGTTCTTTGAACTGTTTTTTTTCTCAAATTAGGCTCATACTGCTAAAAAGGGTCAATCATTGGTGAGTTTTGTATTGTCTTTTTAGAGCAGTGAGTCCAGGTGGAGCAGAGACAGCACGGCAATATTGGGAACACCAAGATGCTGCTCCAGACAGAGGAAGAGATGAAGACAGAAACACTGGAAAGAAGAAGAAGAAGAAGAAGAAGAAGAAAGGTATCCCTGAGCTCAGAGAGATAGAGAAGGGGGGGAATGGAAAAAAAGAGAGAGACGAGTATCCTGCTGCCTTAACCTGCTGTGGGAGAAATGCATCAGTACAACTGAGATTTTTTTTTTAAGTAACATCCTTGTTTCTACAAGATTCCATCCATCCATCCATTCTCTTCCGCTTATCCCAAGTGGGCTGGAGTCTATCCCAGCTGTCATAGGGCCAGAGGCAGAGTACACCCTATACAGGTCGTCAGCCTGTCACAGGGCCAACACAGAGAGACAGACAACCATTCACACCTATGAGCAATTTAGAGTGACCAATTAACCTAACCCCAGTAAGTGCATGTCTTTGGACTGTGGGAGGAAACCCACACAGAGAGGTCCGGGCCAAAGTGGAATCAAACCCAGACCTTCTGGATGTCATTCTAACTGTGAGGCAGCAGTGCTAACCACCACGCCACCGTGCTGCCCTCTGGAAGATTATGTTAGTCAAATGGCAGCTGGACACAAGCAAACAGTCACACAACTTAAGACAAAAATGCAGAGAGTTTGAGTACGATACAATGAAGAACTGAGGAAGTGACTCTCAGAGAAACAATTTGTTCCTTTTGCCACCTTAGACCCTATTATAGATCTTAATTGTGATGCAAAAAGCTTATGAATGTTCATATTTATATTTTGTAATGTTCACCTTTGTTGAGAAAGCTCTTAATAAATCTATTCATGTCAGCAGTTAACACATTTTTGTCCACCCTGTCATTTTTCAGTTTTTGTTGAAAATAATCAAGTTATTGTCACATGTTAGTAAAAGCTTTTCACATTTTCTTAATAAACTAATCACTGCCAAATAATATTGTTTGAAAAAGTGGTCAGATTGCAGTTTTTAGAGATTTTATTTACAAAGGAAAACACAACTATCACAGATTATTTGAAGACACAATCAATTTGCAATTATTTCACTATTTTCAAAAGCCTTATTTTACCAAATAAATATTATTATTGAGCAAGGGACAAACTATCTATCTGAAAATGTGCATTGTATAATCACGTTGTTATGAAAATGTATTTATTTTCATTTGACTTTGCCCATGACAGGGTGGACATATTTTACAATGTGCTCATTCTTTATCTGCTTGCAGTAAATTCATAAAAAAGTGTGGGAGCTTGACCAACATGCATTTACAACAGCTTAAGGTCAACTTGATACGATGGATATGAAATTAGTTGGGAAATTGAAACTTTTTTTGGGATGATTTACGAAGTCCCAAAAGCGCTTTTTGGTGATATTTACCCCTTTAATACCTATAGTATGCTCTAATCTCTGTAATAAAATGTTATGGTCAACAGTATCAAAGCTGCACTGAGGTCCAACAGGACAAGAACAGAGATGAGTCCACTGTCAGAGGCTGTAAGAAGATCATTTGTAACCTTCACTAATGCTGTTTCTGTACTGTGATGAGTTCTGAAACCTGACTGAAACTCTTCAAATAAACCGTTCCTCTGCAGATGATCAGTGAGCTGTTTTACAACTACTCTTTCAAGAATCTTTGAGAGAAAAGGAAGGTTGGAGATTGGCCTATAATTAGCTAAGACAGCTGGATCAAGTGATGGCTTTTTAAGTAGAGGTTTAATTACAGACACCTTGAAGGCCTGTGGTACATAGCCAACTAATAAAGACAGATTGATCATTTTTAAGATAGAAGCATTAATTAATGGAAGGACTTCTTTGAGCAGTCATGTAGGAATGGGGTCTAATAGACACGTTGATGGTTTGGAGGAAGTAACTATTGAATTAACTCAGATCAATCAGAGAGAGTCTAAACAAAAATCAACAGGCCTTAGACTGGTTGTTTACCCTATTTAAGGAAGGCCTTAGGGGCACAGGTGTGGGGAATTGGAGCCAGGAGGAAGCCACACAGTTTTGTAACCATGTGTGGTTAGTTCTGAGGGTTATTCCATCCAGTGATGGACAAATCGAGGCTTTGTGAAACACTGTTTGAAGTATTTGTGCCGGAATTGTATCGAAGCTTCGAAACAATCTGAAACCCGCATAGTGACACCTGCTGGCCAATTTTGTTATCGCCACATCTTGCTAATGCTGTTCAATGAAACAATGACACAGGCACGCCCTGCACAAGTCCAAACAAAGCTACTGATTATGCCTGACTATCAATAATTATGATCAACACATGGTCTGGAGGAACGAGGAGACTGTTAATGACAGCAAGCTGTGACTATTTTAACTCTGTTAACATTCGTGAGCCTGTTACAGTTTATTATTAATTCACTAACACACAAACCAATTTATAAAATCAAAAAATACTGAGAAAAAAATGTTATGTTTATTGTGATAACCACACACAGCTGTCTTTGGGCTCAGTTGGCGTCACTTTTGCCAGTCTTGGGGAAAAAGGGTTGGATGTGTTTGTTGGCTTTAAGCTTTCTGTGTCATCAGGTTTGTTCTGCACACAGTGGAAAAAAGCTAGAAGCTGGCATAGCGTTAGGCTTTATGTTCTATTAATTCAAAAATAAATGTTTAAATTAAGAAAAAACAAAATATTTCCTTTTGTAAAAAAAAAAAAAAATGCTGACATTTATTACGTTTTAATAGGAAAATTCGCAGCAGTCATTTTCACATCTTCACACCGACCAGTACCTTTATGAATCTGAGGAAACGCCATCCTCCACTGAGAGACCTCTGAAACATGAAGAAACTTTCCTGTACTTGTGTGGACGTCGTATCTGTGACATGAGCGTGATGTTTGACTGTCTGAGGATTTGAACCTGCAGCCTTTCTCCTGCTGTTTATGGGACATTTACACAGAAACCTCAGTGGGAATTAAAAAAGAAAAAAAAACTAATTTGTCATGAGAATTAAGAAACAGATCACATAGACGCGGTTTTTCTTAATTAAAAAAAACATTTGTTTTCAGTAGGAATTCTTCTGTTTGCGGGTCACAGGTTGCAGCGTCAGCTGATGGACGGCTTTCGCCGTTCAGGCCCGTCCAGTCAGTCACTGTGCCCCCTCAAGCTGAATCCTACTGATACGCTTCAACTATAAGTTACACAAATTCATACAATTTGTTAATGAAAACCTTAAACAGCCACGTCACCGGTAAATAACTGCCGTGCGAGCTCAGTTTAATGATTCGGTTTAGGCTTCTGCAGCGATCGTGGTGATCAGCATGACTGAGGAGGACACTGAGCGGAGGGTGGATGCAGGTCAGACTTTGGGAAGTTCCCCTTGTTGTGCCAAAAGTGATCGTCTGCCAGAAAGTGATTTTTGATGTTTCTGTGTGCTTTTATGTGTAATGTCTTTGCTCATTTGGTGAATAGAGTGTAGTCAATAGGATTTATGAAGGGCTTATATATAAAATGAAGAAATGACCTGTTATTCAAGTATGTTTACGACTCTGCATTATTGCACATACATTATAATAAATCCAGTCCTCTTTGGTCACTTAAAATATCTTTATAGAGTGTAATGTCATATTTGTTCTGATTTCTGCTGCTCTCTTGGCCACATATCTCTTTAAAATTCTGGCCAATCACAGTTTTTACCCTGATAACTAAAGAATTTATAAAAGTTGCTGCCAAAAACTGATTGCAGCTTCTACCTTGTGACAGAAATGTTGTTTCTCACTCAAAATGACTTGATATCATTCACGAGAGATATTTTTGACATATTTTTCACAGATTATAGGTCAGCAAGTCATTTACAACAGTTTAAATATGGGCAGTCATTTTCTGGCAATCACTTTTTGGCAGATGATCACTTTTTGGCACTTTTGGCACAACACCGGCGCCCACGGTCACGTGATGTGGTTGTTTGGACCCGCACTCGGAGCAGCGTTTCATCTTTGCTCCACAGTGTCGAAACGTCTGTATCGAGAGGCCCATCCCACGTAAATCGGTGGAAAAAGTGACCTTTCAGTTAGCGCTGGATATGCAGATGCAACAGTGCATGATGGGACAGACTCCCAGTGTTTTTAAAGTAAATAACCTGATCGGGCTCAGCTGGAAGCTTCCTCTGTATAGAAACAGTGTGGAGTCCCAGCCTCCTGCGGCCTGCGCTTGTGTTGGTCTGCGTGACTGTGCAGCACCAGTGTGCAGGGTTTGTGTGTCAAAGATTCCCCCTTGCGTGAGCTGCCTCACTCATATTACCCAGCAGGGGCGTTATCACGTTCAAGCAAGTGATCCCCCGGAGCGAGGCTCAGCCACTGCGCTCCGGCTGTCCTGACCTCTCTGCGACTTCCCTAAGTGGGAAGTACGACTGCATAATTTTTGGTAGTGGGGATTGCGCTCGTGCGCTCCCTGCATCACATGTTAAAGGAAAAGATAGAAGCACTAAAGCACACGAGGGATCTTAGGGTCAAAGTGTTCATGAAGACTCACAGGATTGTATTATCAGATTACTGAAGCAACATGTGAGTTAATGAATGCTTTGTGTTGTACAGTTACCAGGATCGGGAGCTCAGTCGAATTTTGCAGTTCCCTCTGTTCTCCACTAGAGACCGATAGCTCTCTGATAGGTGCTGTGTAGTTTGTCTCTGGACTTGAGGGACTGTGCTCATGCTCTGTGCTAATAACATGCTGATTGAAGAATTGATCCTCTCAGCACTGAGTCTGCAGATTGACGTATGCATCGTTAGTGGACACACAACAGAGCGATAAATTCAGGGTAATTTGTAACAGTGTGACCTGGCACATGTGACTCACTGATGGTGCATGATGAGGAGAGAGAGAGGATTTGTGGGTAGAATGAAAACACAAAATCCCAATATTGTGCTGATGGCTGTATTTCACAGTGGGCTGGGTGATGTGTGTGTGTGTGTGTGTGTGTTGGGGGCAGTGTCACAATAGTTTCTTTTGTTCTCATATCAATAGTCAATATCAATATATATCACAATGTCAACAAGATCACTTCTGTAAGCTTAGAGCTTCCTTTTTACTTCTAGGTTAAGATATAAGGTTAAAGGGTTACAAACTTTAAGGGTTACAGAAGAACACAAAGTGACAACTAAATTTGTGGGTCAGTTCCAAATAAATGTTGATACTAAAACATTAAAATCTCAAACTATGCTGTATCATTTCTTTGTGTCCATTAAAATTGTTGGGAAACAAGCTCATAAATAGACAAAAGAAAATGTATATGCATGTAGCACCCTTCGCATGGACCAGTGCAGTGTCAGGCACTAACATCTACTAGGCCCGGGTAAGGAGCAGTTAAGCCAAACGGGTCACCACAAATTGTTGAACAGTAGAACAGCAAGAGTTTATTACCTCATTTTTTAACAGCATAAAGACAGTTGCAACATGAAGCGCATGAACAATAAAATGATAATTCTGATCTCCCAAAGAAAAGTTTCCTTTGTGCAATGTTCAGAGTTTGAACTTCCTGTAGTGTGTTTAGATGAGTCTTATCTGTAATCCTTTGGATATTATCCAGTTCAAGTTCTCCGGAGGCGGTTGAGTTCGGCCGGCCACGCGGTCTCACCGTCTTCCGTCGCCATGGGCTGGGCTCGCCATCATAAGCAGAAGATTGACACTGAAAAATAAACCAATCTAAAGTGCTTTCAAGCAATAATCAAAAGATACAATAAGCAACTTATCGATGCTAACCATTAGCATTGGCTATCAGTGAGCATGTCGGAACTCACCAGGACTTCCTCTCGTACTGTCGCTTTGATTTCCACTTTAATAGCTCACCGATCGCTCCCAATGCTCTCTTTATTCCTTCTACTCAGTCACTGCAAGTTATCTCCTTGGCACTTCCAGCTAATGCTGGCTATCCTGGTGTAGTCAAGGTCAAAATGCTGAGCTCGACATGGAGTACATGCATATAAACAGGCATACCCAGGCGCCCTCTAATGGAACCAATGAATATTGCACTTAAATCAAATAAACAGGGTTAGTAGCCAAATACCTCAGGTGGGCTACATGCATATGTAGGGGTGGGGGAAGAAAATGGTACAGCATCGTATTCTGGGAATACTCTGGGAATACTGCGGACAGCAGGGCTCATCTCACACAGCACCATCCTGAGACAACGGCAGTCGAGCAAACTTACATTAAACCAGCTCAGCCAAAAAAGCGTCCCACACTGGACACACTGAGCTCAACAAAGCTGCCTCCTAATTCAGAGCAAGCTGATGGCTCAGTCACACAAGTGAAAATAGGACAGCCCCCTTCTTGCATCTACAAAAAAAAACTTGCCGTCTGTCTGGTGATTGTATTGAATTTTTTCACATTCTATGACCGATCGCAGCTTGCGGTGACTAAATGGTTGCTCAGAGATCGATGGTGTTGCACACTCGTGACCACTTTTGATCGCAAGGTGATTGGACGGGTTGCCTGATAGGAAACAACCTTTCTGCAAACAGTTGCAGTCTGAGTTGGACTCGCTGCAATCACTCTTGAAGAGAGCGTCAAAGGTTTGCAAATAATTGCTAACTGATAAATGCAAACAGATGGCCAACATGCTGCCATCAGTCTGAATGAGACTCTGTCATTGAGCACAACTCGAGTGCAGTGGACACAACCGGCTCCCAGCTGGTTATATTCTGGTTATATTCCCATAGAACAAGAATGTTGCTGAGCAGAAATATGATAAAAGTAAATTTCTGTTAAATGTGATTTTCTGTCTACGTAGATGGCAACAGATATGTCATGATTTTTGACAATTTATTACAGCTAATTTCTGTATTTGCTATGATTGTATGTGATTGCCAACTTGACCTCATTCAGTGGCAGACTGATAGCAAACTGACTCCATCTTATGGCAACATTCATAGCTTCTGTAAAAAGGTGACATTAAGTTTTCATGGGCTCATTCTGACATCTAGTGATGGCAAAGCGAAGCTTTTTGAAGTTTCAAAAAGAATCTGAAACTCATCTCCGTAGTGACACCTGCTGGCCACATTTAGTTATTACCACATTTTTCATTTTTTAATTTCGATTTAACCAGCAAAAACACATCGAGATTAAAATCACAATTAATAGAATTTTAAACAGAAAGCAGCCATACAAGTCAACAGGATAAGGTTAAACACAGGATAATTAGGTATAAAAAGCATGTCATTAAAATCAAACAAAACTTCTACAACTCAGTGTAGTCACTTGCAGATTATTGAAAAGTGCCTTGAACTCATGTATTGAGACCAGTTCCTTAAGTTTAAGGTCTCTTTGTAATTCATTCCATGTAGAAGGAGCAGCAAAATGGAACGCTTTTTTTTTTTTTATCCGTCTCAGTCCTGACCTTGGGAACAGACAACAGACAGACTCAGAGTGTAAGGACCTGAACTCTTCTGTTGCAAGTGGGTCTGAAGATAAGAGGGAAGATAAGAACACACCGATGTTTGAATCTGTGGACATGAAGGGAGGACCAGCCAACACGCTCATACAGTAAACAGTGATGAGTAAGAGCTGAGAAGTCTTAATGCTCCATGATACACAGTGTCTACAGCATGTAGGCTCTCTATGACTCCTCTATGAGGAGTAAAAGAAGGAGATGTATCTATTAAGATCCCAAGATATCTGTACTGTGATACACTCAATTTGGGTACACTGACATGTACAGTGGCTTGCCAAAGTATTCATACCCCTTGAACTTTTCCATATTTTGTCACATTACAACCACAAACATAAATATATTTCACTGGAATTTGATGTGAAAGACCAACACAAAGTGGTATACAACTGTGAAGTGGAAAGAAAATTATACATGATTCAAAACATTTTTTACAAATAAAAAACTGAAAAGTGCGGTGTGCAAAAGTATTGAGCCCCCCTGAGTCAATACTTTGTGGAACCACCTTTTGCTGCAGTTACAGCTGCAAGTCTTTTAGGGTATGTCTCCACCAGCTTTGCACATCTAGTGACTGAAATTTTTGCCCATTCTTCTTTGCAAAACAGCTCAAGCTCAGTCAGATTAGATGGAGAGCGTTTGTGAACAGCAGTTTTCAGATCTTGCCACAAATTCTCGATTGGGTTTAGGTCTGGACTCTGACTGGGCCGTTCTAACACATGAATATGTTTGGTTTGAAACCATTCCATTGTAGCCCTGGCTTTATGTTTAGGGTCGTTGTCCTGCTGGAAGGTGAACCTCCACCCCAGTCTCAAGTCTTTTGCAGACTCCAACAGGTTTTCCTCCAAGATTGTCCTGTATTTGGCTCCATCCATCTTCTCATCAACTCTGACCAACTTCCCTGTCCCTGCTGAAGAGAAGCAGCCCCAGAGCATGATGCTGCCACCACCATATTTGACAGTGGGGATGGTGTGTTCAGAGTGATGTGCGGTGTTAATTCTCCGCCACACATAACATTTTACATTTTGGCCTAAACGTTCAGTTTTGGTCTCCTCTGACCAAAGCACCTTGTTCCACATGTTTGCTGTGTCTCCAACATGGCTTCTGGCAAACTGCAAACAGGACTTTTTATGGTTTTCCTTTAACAATGGCTTTCTTCTTGCCACTCTTCCATAAAGACCACATTTGTGCAGTGCACCACTAATAGTTGTCCTGTGGACAGATTCCCCCACCTGAGCTGTGGATCTCTGCATTTGGTCCAGAGTCACCATGGGCCTCTTGGCTGCATCTCTGATCAGTGCTCTCCTTGTTCGGCCTGTAAGTTTAGGTGGACGGCCTTGTCTTGGTAGGTTTAAAGTTGTGCCGTACTCTTTCCATTTCCAGATAATGGATTGAACAGCGCTCCGTGAGATGTTCAAAGCTTGGGAAATCTTTTTATAGCCTAAGTCTGCTTTAAACTTCTCCACAACCTTATTCCTGACCTGTCTGCTGTGTTCTTTGGACTTCATGATGCTGTTTACTCCCCAATATTCTCTTAACCAACCTCTGAGGCCGTCACGGAGCAGCTGTATTTGTACTGAGATTAGATTACACACAGGTGGACTCTTTTTAGTCATTAGCAGTCATCAGGCAACTTCTGAATGCAACTGGTTGCACTCAGAGAAAATGGGGCTCACTACTTTTGGACACCGCACTTTTCAGTTTTTTATTTGTAAAAATGTTTTGAATCATGTATAATTTTCTTTCCACTTCACAACTGTATACCACTTTGTGTTGGTCTTTCACATTAAATTCCAGTGAAATATATTTGTTTGTGGTTGTAATGTCACAAAATATAGAAAAGTTAAAGGGGTATGAATATTTTTGCAAGCCACTGTATGTCACCGTCGACTCCAGGTGGGTTAAGGTTGTGCGTGGGATGGAGTTTATGGCATTTTCGGTGGATCTATTTGACTTGTAGGTATACTGATGCTGATCTAGGAGAGGAGAGAGGGAGGACTTAATGTGCAGCAGAACCATCTTTCAAAGCACTTTGAGATGATGGGCGTCAGGGCAACTGGTCTGTAGTCATTAAGGCAACTGATATTGATCTGCTTGGGCACCGGGATGATGGTTGTTGTTTTGAGGCAGGCTGGAACAACAGCGTGCACCAGCTAGAGATTGAAGATTTCCGTGAATATCTCGGCTAGCTGGTGAGCACAGTCTTTGAGCACCCGGCCGGGGATCCCATCCGGGCCTGTTGCTTGATGCTCAGAGGCATGCGTTTGACACTTGGTGGGAATATTTCGAGGATTTTTGTCTTTTATTTAGATGGCACTAAGTGTAATTTCTGCTAGTGTGGGACTGCAAGCACTGAAAGTGAAAGTCTGTTTCTAATTTGATTGTTGTTTTCTCGACTGTTTCAAGACACAGCAGTAAAAATCAGAGGCTGATTTAGTCACAACACCAAGGAAGATGGAGCAGGGCTTTATAGAGGCTGACCTCCAAGGAAAATTACTGACCTCACTTTGAAAGCCCTCCATACTAATTTTAGGTGCCATGGACACAAAGCTTTTTGTTTTAATACTTTTTATTTTTAAACCAGGCCTTATCAATGAGAATATTCACACGTGAATAAACACAGCCACTTTGAGAAGAGTCTGACTTGAGCGTCTAACTGGTCACAGTGATGTTTTCAATGAACCTTTACTGCGATCTTTCCTTTCCTTGTCCTGTAGTTCCCTAAAGTTTCAAAGCCTGTTATAAAATCCTAAGAACACTCAAAGTGGTTCCTGCTCTTACTGACCAGAAAGATTTAAGTGATGGACACAAAACCCAAGGCTCTACTTTTGAATGTTTTAAGAGCAGCCCAGTTTTAAGGAGAATCTCACTGTGCCCGACCCACCTGGGGTAAAAAATGATCATAAGGTACTGACGATTCTTCCCCATGACTTCATTTAGTGTGATTGCAGCAAGTTTTGATTGAAAAAACTGGTATGTGAGAGAGAGACACACGTGTATATAGGTACATATATGTATGTATGTCATCATAAAGATTACAACAAGTTCAATGTCCTGCTGAAGGGCACTTCAGGAAAACAGCACAGGAGGAGACATGGACAGAAACAATATATTAACTTTAGTAGTTTTTTATTTTGAAGAATTGCTTTTTTACATCACATCACTGGAGATTTAGCAAATCCAAATATTGATAGGTTATCTTACATTCAGACCTGGACAAATAAAGATAGAAAAAACAAAAAACAGCCAACTTGGCATTTGTGCAAGTTTATGTTTGTGATGGAGACAAACTATTAAGGCCTTGTTCTATGCAAAAATACATTTTACATTATAGTATTAGTCAAATGAACAGGATTCTCCATCACTTGGAAAGAAAATGCACGGCTGTTTGAGTGGGATTAGATGATTTTAGGTTTGGTTAGAAATTATATTCAATTTAATCTCAATTAAACTCAATTTTATTTATATAGAACCAATTCAAAACATGAGTTCTCAAGGTGCATTATACTACAAGGTAAAGACCCTGGAGTATAAGACAGAAAAACCCAACAATCAAACGACCCCCTATGAGCAAGCACTTGGCAACGGTGGGAAGGAAAAACTCCCTTTTAACAGGAAGAAACCTCCAGCAGAACCAGGCTCAGGGAGGGGCAGTCATCTGCTGCGACCGGTTGGGGGGTGAGGGGCCAGAGAAAAGAGAAAGACGAGCCGGCAGACAGACAGGGAGGGAGGTAGGTGGAGAGGAAGATAGTGAGGTATGGGAGTGAGGGACATAAGTATGAAGACAGCAGGGCAAAAAAAACATGCAAACAGGGCGATAAGAAGAATGGGAAGGCGACTGAAAAATATAGGGAATGAAGAAGGAGATAGGGAGAAAGGCAAGGAGTGAGATTGGAGATAGTAAAGGAGAAGAGAAAGGAGACACTACAGAAGATGAGAATGGAGACAGAAGAAAGCGAGAAAACAACCTGGAGACAAAAAAAAGACATGATAAAACAACCAAAAAAAAGACATGATGAAACAACCTGGAGAAAAAAAAAAGACATGATAAAACAACCAAAAAAGACATGATGAAACAACCTGGAGAAAAAAAAAAGACATGATAAAACAACCAAAAAAAAGACATGATGAAACAACCTGGAGGAAAAAAAAAAGGACATGATAAAACAACCTGGAGAAAAAAAAAGGACATGATAAAACAACCAAAAAAAAAAGACATGATGAAACAACTTGGAAGAAAAAAAAAAGGACATGAGAAAACATCCTGGAGGGAAAAAAAGGACATGATAAAACAACCTGGAAAGAAAAGGAAGACTGGAGAAAAAAAAAAAAAGGACATGATAAAACAACCTGGAGAAAAAAAAAAAAGGACATGATAAAACAACCTGGAAAGAAAAGGGAGACTGGAGAAAACAAAAGGACATGATAAAACAACCCAAAAAAATACATGATGAAACAACCTGGAGAAAAAAAAGGGACATGATAAAACAACCCAAAAAAAGACATGATGAAACAACCTGGAGAAAAAAAAAAGACATGATAAAACAACCAAAAAAAAGACATGATGAAACAACCTGGAGGAAAAAAAAAAGGACATGATAAAACATCCTGGAGAAAAAAAAGGACATGATAAAACAACCAAAAAAAAGACATGATGAAACAACCTGGAAAAAAAAAAAAAGGACATGATAAAACAACCTGGAGAAAAAAAAAAGGACATGATAAAACAACCTGGAGGAAAAAAAAGGACATGATAAAACAAATTGGAGAAAAAAAAAGACATGAGAAAACAACCTGGAAAGAAAAGGGAGACTGGAGAAAAAAAAAAAAAAAAAAAAAAAAAAAAAAAAAGACATAAAACAACCTGGAGGAAAAAAAGGACATGATAAAACATCCTGGAGAAAACAAAAGGACATGATAAAACAACCCAAAAAAATACATGATGAAACAACCTGGAGAAAAAAAAGGGACATGATAAAACAACCTGGAAAGAAAAGGGAGACTGGAGAAAAAAAAAAGGACATGATAAAACAACCTGGAGAAAAAAAAGGACATGATAAAACAACCAAAAAAAAGACATGATAAAACAACCAGGAGGGAAAAAAAAGGACATGATAAAACAACCAAAGACATGAGTAAACGACCTGGAGAGAAAAAAGGACATGATAAAACAACCAAAAAAAAGACATGATGAAACAACCTGGACAAAAAAAAAAGGACATGATAAAACAACCTGGAGAAAAAAAAAAAAAAAGAACATGATAAAACAAAGTGGAGAAAAAAAAAAAAAAAAGAACATGATAAAACAACCTGGACTACAAAACAAAGGACATGACAAAACAACCTGGACTACAAAACAAAGGACATGATAAAACAACCTGGAGAAACAAACAAAAAAAAGGACATGATAAAGCAACCTGGAGAAACAAAGAAAAAAAAAAAGGGCGTGATAAAACAACCTGAAGGGAAAAAAAAGAAAGACCGGAGAAGAAAAAAAACAAAGGACATGAGAAAACAACCTGGACTACAAAAAAAAAGGACATGATAAAACAACCTGGAGAAGAAAAAGTACATGATAAAACAACCTGGAGAAACAAAAAAGACATGATAAACCAACCTGGAGAAAGAAAAAAAAGGGACATGATAAACCAACCTGGAGAAACAAAAAAAAAAAAAAAAAAGGACATGATAAAACAACCTGGAGAAACAAAAAGAAGACATGATAAAACAATCTGGAGAAACAAACAAAAAAAGGACATGATAAAACAACCTGGAGAAACAAACAAAAAAAAAGGACATGATAAAACAACTTGGAGAAACAAACAAGGACATGATAAAACAACCTGGAGAAACAAAAAAAAAAAAAAAAGGACATGACAAAACAACCTGGACTACAAAACAAAGGACATGACAAAACAACCTGGACTACAAAACAAAGGACATGATAAAACAACCTGGACTACAAAACAAAGGACATGATAAAACAACCTGGAGAAACAAAAAGGACATGATAAAACAACCTGGAGTGAAAAAAAGACATGAGAAAAAAACCAAAAAAAATACATGACAAAAAACCTGCAGAAGAAAAAGGACATGAGAAAACAACCTGGAGAAACAAACAAAAAAAGGACATGATAAAGCAACCTGGAGAAACAAAGAAAAAAAAAAAAAAGGGCATGATAAAACAACCTGAAGGGGAAAAAAAGAAAGACTGGAGAAGAAAAAAAACAAAGGACATGAGAAAACAACCTGGACTACAAAAAAAAAGGACATGATAAAACAACCTGGAGAAACAAACAAAAAAAAAAGGACATGACAAAACAACCTGGAGAAACAAAAAAGACATGACAAAACAACCTGGACTACAAAACAAAGGACATGAGAAAACAACCTGGACTACAAAACAAAGGACATGATAAAACAACCTGGAGAAACAAAAAAGACATGATAAACCAACCTGGAGAAAGAAAAAAAAGGGACATGATAAACCAACCTGGAGAAACAAACAAAAAAAGGACATGATAAAACAACCTGGAGAAACAAACAAAAAAAAAGGACATGATAAAACAACCTGGAGAAACAAAAAAGACATGATAAACCAACCTGGAGAAAGAAAAAAAAGGGACATGATAAACCAACCTGGAGAAACAAAAAAGACACGATAAAAAAACCTGGAGAAGAAAAAGAAAGACTGGAGAAGAAAAAAAACAAAGGACATGAGAAAACAACCTGGACTACAAAAGAAAGGACATGATAAACCAACCTGGAGAAACAAACAAGGACATGATAAAACAACCTGGAGAAACAAAAAGAAGACATGATAAAACAACCTGGAGAAACAAAAAAGGGAGACTGAAGAAGAAGAAAAAAAAAAAAAGGACATGATAAAACAACTTGGAGAAACAAACAAGGACATGATAAAACAACCTGGAGAAACAAACAAGGACATGATAAAACAACCTGGAGAAACAAAAAAAGACATGATAAAACAACCTGAAGTGAAAAAAAGAAAGACTGGAGAAGAAAAAAAACAAACATGAGAAAACAACTTCGAGAAACAAAAAAAGACATGACAAAACAACCTGGAGAAACAAAAAAGACATGAGAAAAGAACCTGGACTACAAAACAAAGGACATTATAAAACAACCTGGACTACAAAACAAAGGACATGATAAAAAAACCTGGACTACAAAAAAGGACATGACAAAACAACCTCGAGAGACAAAAAAGGACATGACAAAACAACCTGGACTACAAAACAAAGGACATGACAAAACAACCTGGAGAAACAAAAACAAAGGACATGACAAAACAACCTGGAGAAACAAAGGACATGACAAAACAACCTGGAGAAACAAACAAGGACATGATAAAACAACTTGGAGAAACAAACAAGGACATGATAAAACAACCTGGAGAAACAAACAAGGACATGATAAAACAACCTGGAGAAACAAAAAAGACATGAGAAAAGAACCTGGACTACAAAACAAAGGACATTATAAAACAACCTGGACTACAAAACAAAGGACATGATAAAAAAACCTGGACTACAAAACAAAGGACATGACAAAACAACCTGGAGAGACAAAAAAGGACATGACAAAACAACCTGGACTACAAAACAAAGGACATTATAAAACAACCTGGACTGCAAAACAAAGGACATGATAAAACAACCTGGACTACAAAACAAAGGACATGACAAAACAACCTGGAGAAACAAAAACAAAGGACATGACAAAACAACCTGGAGAAACAAAAAAAAAGGACATGACAAAACAACCTGGAGAAACAAACAAGGACATGATAAAACAACTTGGAGAAACAAACAAGGACATGATAAAACAACCTGGAGAAACAAACAAGGACATGATAAAACAACCTGGAGAAACAAAAAAAGACATGATAAAACAACCTGGAGTGAAAAAAAAGGACATGAGAAAAAAAAACAAAAAAAATGCATGACAAAATAACCTGGAGAAGAAAAAGTACGTGATAAAAAAACCTGAAGGGAAAAAAAGAAAGACTGGAGAAGAAAAAAAACAAAGGACATGATAAAACAACCTGGAGAAACAAAAGAAGACATGATAAAACAACCTGGAGAAACAAACAAAAAAAAAAGGGCATGATAAAACAACTTGGAGAAACAAAGAAACAAACAAAAAAAAAAAGGGCATGATAAAAGAACTTGGAGAAACAAACAAACAAACAAAAAAAAAAAGACATGACAAAACAACCTGGAGAAGAAAAAGTACATGATAAAACAACCTGGAGAAACAAAAAAGACATGATAAACCAACCTGGAGAAAGAAAAAAAAGGGACATGATAAACCAACCTGGAGAAACAAAAAAAAAAAAAAAAAAGACATGACAAGACAACCTGGAGAAACAAAACAAAAAAAAAAAAGGACATGACAAGACAACCTGGAGAAAAAAAAAAAAAAAAAAAAAAGGACATGACAAAACAACCTGGACTACAAAACAAAGGCCATGACAAAACAACCTGGACTACAAAACAAAGGCCATGACAAAACAACCTGGACTACAAAACAAAGGCCATGACAAAACAACCTGGACTACAAAACAAAGGACATGACAAAACAACCTGGACTACAAAACAAAGGACATGATAAAACAACCTGGAGAAACAAACAAAAAAAAAGGGTGTGATAAAACAACCTGGAGAAACAAACAAAAAACAAAGGACATGATAAAACAACCTGGAGAAATAAAAAGAAGACATGATAAAACAACCTGGAGAAACAAACAAAAAAAAAAGGGCATGATAAAACAACTTGGAGAAACAAACAAAAAAAAAAAAAAAAAAAAAAGACATGACAAAACAACCTGGAGAAGAAAAAGAAAGACTGGAGAAGAAAAAAAACAAAGGACATGAGAAAACAACCTGGACTACAAAACAAAGGACATGATAAACCAACCTGGAGAAACAAAAAAGGACATGATAAACCAACCTGGAGAAACAAAAAAAGGACATGATAAAACAACTTGGAGAAACAAACAAGGACATGATAAAACAACCTGGAGAAACAAAAAAAAAAAAAAGGACATGACAAAACAACCTGGAGAAAAAAAAAAAAAAAAAAAAAAAAAAAGGACATGACAAAACAGCCTGGAGAAACAAAACAAAAAAAAAGACATGACAAAACAACCTGGAGAAACAAAAAAAAAAAAAAGGGCGTGATAAAAGAACCTGAAGGGAAAAAAAGAAAGACTGGAGAAGAAAAGAAAGGACATGAGAAAACAACCTGGACTACAAAAAAAAAAAGGACATGATAAAACAACCTGGAGAAACAAAAAGAAGACATGATAAAACAATCTGGAGAAACAAACAAAAAAAGGACATGATAAAACAACCTGGAGAAACAAACAAAAAAAAAGGACATGATAAAACAACTTGGAGAAACAAGCAAAAAAAAAGGATATTATAAAACAACCTGGAGAAACAAAAAAGACATGATAAACCAACCTGGAGAAAGAAAAAAAAAGGGACATGATAAACCAACCTGGAGAAACAAAAAAGACACGATAAAAAAACCTGGAGAAGAAAAAGAAAGACTGGAGAAGAAAAAAAACAAAGGAAGACATGATAAAACAACCTGGAGAAATAAAAAGAAGACATGATAAAACAACCTGGAGAAACAAACAAAAAAAAAAAGGGCATGATAAAACAACTTGGAGAAACAAACAAACAAAAAAAAAAAAAAAAGACATGACAAAACAACCTGGAGAAGAAAAAGTACATGATAAAACAACCTGGAGAAACAAAAAAGACATGATAAACCAACCTGGAGAAAGAAAAAAAAGGGACATGATAAACCAACCTGGAGAAAGAAAAAAAAGGGACATGATAAACCAACCTGGAGAAACAAACAAAAAAAAAAGACATGACAAAACAACCTGGAGAAACAACAAAAAAAAAAAGACATGAGAAAACAACCTGGACTACAAAACAAAGGACATGATAAACCAACCTGGAGAAACAAAAAAGACATGATAAACCAACCTGGAGAAACAAAAAAGGACATGATAAAACAACTTGGAGAAACAAACAAGGACATGATAAAACAACCTGGAGAAACAAAAAAAAAAAGGACATGATAAAACAACCAAAAAAAAAAAAAAAAAAAAAAAAAAGGACATGATAAAACAACCTGGACTACAAAACAAAGGACATGACAAAACAACCTGGACTACAAAACAAAGGACATGATAAAACAACCTGGACTACAAAACAAAGGACATGATAAAACAACCTGGAGAAACAAACAAAAAAAAGGACATGATAAAACAACCTGGAGAAACAAAGAAAAAAAAAAAGGGCGTGATAAAACAACCTGAAGGGAAAAAAAAGAAAGACTGGAGAAGAAAAAAAACAAAGGACATGAGAAAACAACCTGGACTACAAAAAAAAAGGACATGATAAAACAACCTGGAGAAACAAAAAAAAAAAAAAAAGGACATGACAAAACAACCTGGAGAAACAAAAAAGACATGACAAAACAACCTGGACTACAAAACAAAGGACATGACAAAACAACCTGGACTACAAAACAAAGGACATGATAAAACAACCTGGACTACAAAACAAAGGACATGATAAAACAACCTGGAGAAACAAAAAGGACATGATAAAACAACCTGGAGTGAAAAAAAGACATGAGAAAAAAACCAAAAAAAATACATGACAAAAAACCTGGAGAAGAAAAAGGACATGAGAAAACAACCTGGAGAAACAAACAAAAAAAAGGACATGATAAAGCAACCTGGAGAAACAAAAAAAAAAAAAAAAAGGGCATGATAAAACAACCTGAAGGGGAAAAAAAGAAAGACTGGAGAAGAAAAAAAACAAAGGACATGAGAAAACAACCTGGACTACAAAAAAAAAGGACATGATAAACCAACCTGGAGAAACAAACAAAAAAAAAGGGACATGATAAACCAACCTGGAGAAACAAAAAAGACATGACAAAACAACCTGGACTACAAAACAAAGGACATGAGAAAACAACCTGGACTACAAAACAAAGGACATGATAAAACAACCTGGAGAAACAAAAAAGACATGATAAACCAACCTGGAGAAAGAAAAAAAAGGGACATGATAAACCAACCTGGAGAAACAAACAAAAAAAGGACATGATAAAACAACCTGGAGAAACAAACAAAAAAAAAGGACATGATAAAACAACCTGGAGAAACAAAAAAGACATGATAAACCAACCTGGAGAAAGAAAAAAAACAAAGGACATGAGAAAACAACCTGGAGAAACAAAAAAGACACGATAAAAAAACCTGGAGAAGAAAAAGAAAGACTGGAGAAGAAAAAAAACAAAGGACATGAGAAAACAACCTGGACTACAAAAGAAAGGACATGATAAACCAACCTGGAGAAACAAACAAGGACATGATAAAACAACCTGGAGAAACAAAAGAAGACATGATAAAACAACCTGGAGAAACAAAAAAGGGAGACTGAAGAAGAAGAAAAAAAAAAAAAGGACATGATAAAACAACTTGGAGAAACAAACAAGGACATGATAAAACAACCTGGAGAAACAAACAAGGACATGATAAAACAACCTGGAGAAACAAAAAAAGACATGATAAAACAACCTGAAGTGAAAAAAAGAAAGACTGGAGAAGAAAAAAAACAAACATGAGAAAACAACCTGGAGAAACAAACAAGGACATGATAAAACAACCTGGAGAAACAAAAAAGACATGAGAAAAGAACCTGGACTACAAAACAAAGGACATTATAAAACAACCTGGACTACAAAACAAAGGACATGATAAAAAAACCTGGACTACAAAACAAAGGACATGACAAAACAACCTGGAGAGACAAAAAAGGACATGACAAAACAACCTGGACTACAAAACAAAGGACATGACAAAACAACCTGGAGAAACAAAAACAAAGGACATGACAAAACAACCTGGAGAAACAAAAAAAAAGGACATGACAAAACAACCTGGAGAAACAAACAAGGACATGATAAAACAACTTGGAGAAACAAACAAGGACATGATAAAACAACCTGGAGAAACAAACAAGGAACATGATAAACAACCTGGAGAAAAC